>WAAG01086689.1:321283-333299 GCA_013390105.1 Tichodroma muraria | reverse complement strand
GGGTGCCCGGGTGCGGTGCCCGGGTGCGGTGCCCGGTGCGGGGCTCGGCGGCCGCGCTCGCACTCACGCACACACTCGCGGGCGGGGCCTGCCCCGTGATGTCAGCGCTCGGCGGAAGGAGGGCGCAGCGTTAACCCTTCGCCCGGCGGCTCCCGGGGATGCGCGGCGAGGGCGGGACGGGTGGCCGGGCTCGCCGCCCGCCCCTCCGGATGTTGGCAGCTGGCGGCAGCTGGGCTTTGTTCGCCGTGTCCGGCCGCGCCGCGCAGCCCGGGGCGCCTCGCCGCGCCTTGCCGGAGGTGCTGCTGCCTCGCCACCGCGGGCTTGTGGACTTGAGGCTGTTCCTGAATTCCCTTCGGACGCCGGAGCGCCCGGGCCGCGGCTCTGGCGGTGCCCGACACCCACCTCCCAGACTGAACATATTTGTCGCCCTGCGCGATGTGAAATGCGCGGAACCTAAACCGGCGATCCGAAGTGCCTGGGATGTGGACACCACAGCGTTTTCCTGGGGCCTGCCGAAAGAAGGAGCCTGTTCCGGCCACCCTCTGTGTGCGCTGGTAAAGCGAGGGGATACAGAGCTGGCACAAGAGCTGACGCGCAGGAGGAGGGGGCAGCGGTTTCGCTGCGCTTTGGAGCAGCCTTTATTATGTGGACAGAGACACGGCCTTTGTGGATCTCTCGCTGAGGAGGTGTTTAGCCTGCTAATGCCGGCTCCTGAGCTGCCCTGGCCTCTGCAAGGATGCTGAACCCCAAACAAAGATGTGAACAACAATGACAACAACCAACAACAAAGTCATGTTGATTTCAAGCTCCATTAGAACAACACAGGAACAAATCAATGCCTGGCAGGCAGAAAAGGATGGAATCAGTGGGGAAGGATACCACACATAGTGGGAAAGGGAAAGGGGGGGGCAGCCAGCAGCTATAAAAAGATACCCCTAAGGACCCCTTCAGCAGTCTCCTCCTCCTTTTAATTCCTTTAGAAGTTAATTCCTGTTCAAGGGAAGGATGGGCAGCTCTGTAACAAAGCGGATTAGCCAGATACAAGGTTTGTTCCGAAATAACAAAAGTTATTACGTAGTAATGAGGTTTAGTTAATAGATTCACAGACTGTAAGGCCGCTGGGATTCCTTTGGACATCCTGCCTGTGGATCTGAGGCTGCTGAACTGATGATTTCTGCCTCCTGCCTCTTCTCTGAAGCTGCAGACCTGAGCTTAGGAGTGCACTCCCATCCCTGTGGACAGGCAGGCTATGGGGAGTTCCCAGCATCCTTGCTCCTGGTTGGTTTTCCTGCCCGTGGAGTGTTTATCTGTCTAATTTCAGTTTTAATCCATAAAATCTCATTATTTCCTTTCCCAACTCCATTAAAGAGATACCTCCGATGAGACACTGTTCCCCTGGGCAGGTCTCTCTGAGTTACCATGGAGTTCCCCACATTAACAATGTTCCAGCTTACGTTATTCCCAGTGATACATTCCCCTTTCTCCTATTTATTCTGCTGTCACTGCACCTGAGCTGATGTCCCTGAGATCCGTGGGGCAGCCACACCTCAACGCTCCTTTAAGCTTCCTGCATTTCAGGTGGAGTTTCAGCCTGGGGGGAAGATTCACATTCCCCTTCAAGAATCTGGGGAGATTTGATAGAGCCTTGGGGCCTTGGCCTCCCAAATCACAGACCTCAACCATGTGAGACAAAAATGTAAATCCATTTAGCAGCAGCAGCAGCAGCAGTGGACCATTAGCCCTGGTGCATCAGGCCTGACTTACTGAGCCAGAATGTATTATTTTCATGATCCTGCACAAAGCAAAACCCATCACATTTGGCACAGTTCTGGCTGTTAACTTCTAAGATTTATTACACAGTGCCATGGGGCCCCTGTTCTGCAGCATTTTGTGAGTCCAAAATTCCCGTGAAGCCCAAGGGGACTTGTGCATGAGCAGGAGAGGCAGGAGCAGAATGCTTTGATTTGGCAGTTTTTTGTTATTTCTAGGGGAGGAAGATCATAATATGTAACATATTTTTTTGCATCGTGCTCTGTATTTTTTTTTTTAATTTGTATTTAAATTTTAATTTTTTTTTAATTTGGGGAAGTCTCTGTGTGCATGTCCTCTGAGGGGCTGGGGGAGCTGCCTTCTGCTTTGCTTGGTCAGTTGGTTTAGCCTATTTTTCGCTTCCTTGTTCTATCCCTCACAACAGCGGGTTCCTAAAACTCATCCCAGCCAGAGATGTGGAAAAGGAGCCCTGACTGTGGAGCCTGCAATGGTAAGACAGGGGATATCAGGGTTCCTACTGCAGGGACACATGAACCATTGTGAGACTCAGAAATCCCTTCCATAAATCTATAAATGCCTTCCACTAGAAACAAAGAGAGAAAGAACCAACCCACCTGGTGCCTCAGATAGGACTGGGCTGTGAGGAATTCCACCTTCTCCAAGGAAAATAATTTCTAATACTGTGATATTTACTCTCTCTTGGGTTTTAGGGCTGTTAAAAGTCTCATTTTAGGTGGCAAGTAGCCACCAAAACAGACATCCAAAGCCTTTCCTGTGCACCCCTGTGGAATCTGGTTTAGGCACAGACCCTGGAAGTGGTGTAGGAACTTGGCCTACACTTACATAAGTTGTCACGCCAATACTGCTCTTGAAAATTGCCATTAGAGCATGAAACAACATTTAGCTTGGGGGGAAAAAAAAAAAAAAAGAAAAAAGAAAAAACAACAGGCTTGCAGTGTTTTGTCCTCCCAGCATTTTGGCTGCTCTGCCAGCTCTGGGGTTTTCTGCTGATGCTGCCGTGTGAGGTAACGTCTCCTCAGCAACCTGCTGGAATGGGACATCCCCAAACCCTTCCCACTGGAAAACGTGGTCTTTGGGCAGCGGGCAGGAGTCTGGATGGGGTTGGGATGGGGTTGGCACTGGCACAACTCCTTTGGACGAGAGGTTGGTGAGGGTTCTGCACTGGCACGACTCCTCTGGATGGGATCTTCCCTGGCGAGCTGATGCACATCCTTCCCCAGGGTGGAACAGTTCCTGGAGTCAGGCTTGTCCAAATCTTTCCAAAGGAGCTCCTGTCTGCTGTGGAATGAGCACAAAACCCGGGTAGGGCTGATGGATGGCCCTCGGGGGAGCCAGGAATTCCCCCAGTGGCTTCCCAAGCAGTGGCCTCTTCCCAGTGGCTCCCTGCCGCTTGAAAGGCTCAGTGGGAATGGACACCTTCCCTTAGATTTTTACAGTTCTAACTACCAGANGGATTGCTCTTTAAAGCATTCCTCGGTGGGGTTTTTCAGCTGCTTTTGTTTGCTGCAGAGCCCACAGCAGAGAGCTGTCACTCGGAGCTGGGAGCGCGTTTGACACTCCTGTCTCTGCCGTTTACCTGGTGTGTATTTGCTGCAGTGCTGATTACATTAACTCCTGTGTTTATAAACATTTGGAATCAGTGCAGAAGGCTGCGCTCGATGGAATTTTAAAGCCGGCATCCGTTTTATTTTTGCTTTTTCATCTGTAAACACACACAATGCGTCTGCGGCGCAGCCAGCAATGGGGGATCAGAGGTGCAAAGGGCTTCCTGAGCTGATTCCCTGCTTGGCTTCACTCCTGAGCTCTCCTGATCCAGCCTCCTACATGAACTCACATACGTACACCGCACATGCACTGCTCGGGCAGCTCACACTCCCCGGACCTCCGTGCACCATCCTATTCCAAACGGCAATTCAGCACTGATAGTCGTTCCTGCCCCGCTCTTCTCTGGATAGGGCCAGCAGTTAGAGGAGGAATTAAGTCTGAACTGGGGAGAAAATTGCCTCCCAGTTAATGGGAGCTGATGCGAGCTGCGAGCAGGCTGCAAACAGCAGCGGGGGTTTTTCTGAGCCCCTCTGCTGAAGGGTTTTTAAGAGCCTCGCCGCGGTGCTTGTCTGAGTGCCTTAACCCTGGCAATCGCCACAGCACCCCCTTGTGAGGCAGGAATTAAACCGTAATCCTCACTATGCATGGAGAAAAGAAACCCGGGGAGATTAGGAATCCCAGCCTTGCGGGAAGCAGGATGAGTTCTGCTGCGGATTTCCCGTGGAAAGCAGCTGGAATTGCAAGGCTGGTGGGCTTGGGGGCACCCACGGTTTGGAAATGCCCTACAAAGGCTGGAGCAAGTGGCTTTCAATCCAGCCAGCCACACGCTGGGGAGGAATTTGGGCTGGAATTTGGGGCCTTGCACGGGTAAGAGTGATGCAAACAACAACCACAGGCTGCTCAGGGCGCTGGCCTGAGATTTGGCCAGCAGTGCTGGGCACTCCAGTGCTTTGTGTGGGCTCTGTGTCAGCCTGTTCCCATCAGCAGAGAATAATTCCTTCATCAGAGCTATGAAATACCTCAGAGAAGGAGCTGCTGTCTTCCCACAAGGAGCTGATAGGGAAGAAGGGATGAAAAGGTCTCTCTTACACGCACACAAAGCACTGGGGATGGAGTGTGCGTGCCCATGGAGGGCCCGGAGCCAGGCAGGAGATGAGGCACAGCATCCACAGGGACCCCGTGGCACAGGGAAAGGGAAACCAGGGGAGAAATAAAGAATGAAATCAGCAGAAACACTTCAAAGGGCATTGCTGATGAGGTCCAGCAAGGGGAATTTTCCCTCGGCTCCAAGATCGGAACCGAGGCACGGACCCAGCTCGTTCAGAGCCAGCAGTTGCTGTATTAGAAAATTGCATTTATTATTGAACAGCGCTGTGCCCTGCCATCCCCAGGGCCTTGGCAGTGCCCATGCAAGGAAGGCAGGCAGGACACAGAGTCCCAAACCAAGTCTGGGAGCAGCCTCCTGACGGAGCGCATTAGGAGCTGCTGTGCAGCCATCCATGAGGGAGAACTCACAGGGAGGATTTCTCCTGCCCTGGAAATTCACTGACACGCTCTGCTTCGGATTTGAATCGGGATCAGGACTTGCTGCAAATTTACAAGTGGAAATAAGCCTTTTGCTTTTTGTGGTCGGACAAATAGGCTTCTCTTCCTGCATAAGCTCTTCTGGGGCCTGATCTCTGGGTCACACTGAGAGGTTTGCGGGCCTGTCTCATTTGCAGGCTGTCATGGCCGTGGCACGAGGGTGAATTTGATGCTGTGGCAGCAGAGCTGTGCTCCTGCAGCCATCCCAAATGTGAGGGGCACATAGCCATCAGCAGGGTAAAACCACTGTCACCCTCTGGAGACCTTGAAGTTGGACCAGATCCATGTCAAGGTGTAATTCTGCAGCAACTCCAATGCATTAAGTTTAGCAAATCCGTGCCAGACATGGGAATTTTTGGTGTAATCCTGGGGTGAGCTGAGCACAATCGCTGCTGTGAACTCGGAGCAGGCCCAGTGACAGGGAAGGGACTGCCCCACTCAACCCTTGCCGTTGTTTCTGAGGCACATCCAGCAAAGATTATCTTTTATCTCCCTTTCTTTCAGCCAGTTTCTGGCTGTGCCAAATAAACAGGACCCTCTGCCCCCATCCACCAGGCCAGGTGGGACACAGGAATCAGCACATCCCAGAGAGGCTGATTTATCATCCCTGAGGCTGTCAGCTTTAATGCTTGATAAACAGAGATAGGAATGCTAAAGGCTGAGTTTACCTTGCCTGCATCCATGGATCTCCTGTGGGGAGGCTGTGGAGGTTTCCTGTGCTGGTTCCTCCTCCACCCCAGGAAGGGAAGGGGTTTTACTCCGAACAATGCAGCGTGAGCCCAGAGTAATCCCCCTCCCAGCCTGTTTTGTAAATGCCAACTGGGCCTGCCTGATGTCTATTCAGAGGGGTTTTGCTGCAGTCTGAGGAGTTAGCAATGGGGATTTGGAGGGACTCCAAGGGGAATGTTTCTGTCAGCCTGGGCTGACTGCAGAGGGGCAGTGGGATGAGGGGACTGATCTGTCCCAGAGGACAAACCTCTCCTCACGGGCCAGTTCCCTCCTCCTGGCTCACCGTGGGATGATCATTCTCCCCAGTCCATGAGTTTCTGCTTTCTTCTGCAGATGCTGGAGGGAGGAGGTCACCTAGGAAATCATGAGCCCTTTCCAAAGGCTCTGGGTGGCTTCGCCCATCTCCCTGGGAGAGCTGCTGGCCTTGCAGCGAGGATGAACACTCGTCCTCATGGCAAGACTCCCCAAACTGTCCACCAGCCCGAGAAACAGGCTCTGCTCCTAACTCCTACTTGCTGTTTGGGTTTATTTGTGATTGAAAAAAAAAAAAAAAAACTGGGAAAAAAATTCAGTGGATCAATGGTGCTTTAGACCCTTCCCGTGAGGAAGAAGGATCCATACAGGCTTTGGATCTTGGGGAGCCAAATTTATTTGCCCTACCTCTCAAGTGTGACTCTATTTCCATGTGCCATGAGCCCCTGCCATCCAGGGCACCCACTAAGAGCTGTAAAGTGACTTAATGAGTCATCTCTTCCCGAGCAGGGACAAAAAATGTCACATTAAATTTCTGTTTGCAAATTTTTCGAATGCGTGGCTCCAGCTCTCTGACACAAAACGAGCTCACAGTGGAAACTGTCTGCAGGGCTGCGTTTCCATGGGGTTTTGGTGGGGATTTGGTGACGTTTCTGGGTTCCAAATCCCATTCTCATGGGGGGACAGCTAAGCCAGCTACACCACACAAGCACCGAGCACCACACAGTTTGGTGGTGGTAAAATTCAGTGTTTTCTACAGATTTGTGGCAAGGAGAAGATTTTTAGCAGCAGGAAAAGACCCCTGAGTTCAGCCTGTGTTTTTGACACCTTTTTCCCATGGAATTTTCTGTGTTCAACACCAGGTTGGGCTTGGTTACATTTTATTTTACCATAATACCAACAACTGGGACAAGAATTCAGATCTCCCAATGCCTGTCTCTGGTATCTCTTCAACCTCTCCAGGTTTAAGGCTTAGCCTTCATCATCACCTGCCTCAGTTTACCACCCGACATGGGAAGTTTGGAGGCCAAAAACCTTTCAGTCATTGAACCCAGAGCTGGGAAAAATGAGTAACTGGTTTCCACCTGGTGCATTATGGGGAAATTGGACCTCTGTGGAGGTGAAGTGTTGGAGATGGGTAATGGCAGGGACAAGCTGTTAAGAGCTTTTTGTCCTTCTGTGGGCAGCAAAAGTCTCTTTTCCCTTTCAAGATAACCTGAGAGGAGCAGGGCTGTGGGCTCACTCCATTTGTCAAGTGGTTCTTTCAAATGTATTTAAATACTTTTACAGCCTCTGTTAATGAAACTTTGGTGACCCCGGGGGCTCCTGAGGGAATCCATCTGCATCTAAGTGATGGAAAATGAACTCGTTAATGGCTGGGCCCCGCTTAGTCAATATAGGCTATCGATCCCTGGTGATGAAGGGCTGGATGGGAAGGGGCTTGGCTAAATGGGCTTTATCCTGGGGATGAGCAGGGCTGGGTGGGCAGTGATTGATGAGGGAGAGCTGGGAAAACGCCTCATTTTCCCTGCTAACTGCGGGGATTTGGGAGGGCCTGCCAAACTGAGGTAGCGGTGCCTGAAGGACGCCTGGAAGGGCTGCTCAAGGTCTGACTGCAACCTCTGCTTTCTGCTTCTGCACTGCCTGGCTCCAGGGGGGTCCCCTCACCCGACTTTGCCAGAAACTTTGGATGTCCCAGTTTCCCCCTCAGTGAAGGAGAGATGTCTCTCCCCAAACCACCCAGCCCCGCTCCCAACAAATCTAATTTCCTCTTGTCACAGCTGATTCAGCACGGGCAGGGTGATAAGGAGGAGATAAAGGCTGGCACTTCCAGAAAGCCATGGAAAGCTGTGCTCTGGGGGCCTGGATCCCCTGGGAAGCGCTCTGAAGAGTTTGGAATGTTTCTCATCACCTGGTAGGAGTTATTTTGAGGGAAGGGCTTGTCCTGGTCTTGCTTTTGGGCTAACAAACTCCCCTGAAGTCTTCTTCCTGTTGCCCATCACTGAGGGGGAAAAAAGGGAGAAAATCATACCTGGAAATGTGGAAATCTGCTGCAGGAAATAGGAATTCCCTGTGTGGCTGTGCCATCACATTGCACAACAGGGGAAGGAATGACATGGGGAGGGATGACAGGTTAGAAGAGGGAATAGGGAACAAACCCCCATATTTTTGTTGCATTTTGGGTGCAATCCTCCTATATACACTGGCAAAAAACTGGTGTTGGGCCTTTTAAGAGCGTTGATCCAGCCTTTTACCTCTCCCACGGGGCAAAGCACGGCCCAGGGAGCAGGGAACAGAGCCCCAGACAGGATAAATTGGTCCTGTTCTGCCGGGATCCACGGGGTGATGCTGATTTTCATTACAGCGAGATCGAACAGCAGGGCCGGCTGGGCTTCACTCAGGGACCCTCTGCTCTGCCTCGGGGGGATCCCCCTCATTTAAAGGGATTGCAGGAAAAAAAAAGGCAAGTTTGGAAAAGTCAGCAAAACCTTTCTGGCTCTGAAACAGCTCTGGATGCCTGCAAAGGGCTTTGGGATCTGCAGTGGGCAGAGCTGAGCAGTTTTATGAGGGTGGGAAGGTGCTGCGGCCTTCAGGGATTCCCACACCCCCTGGGTCACATCCTCAGCTGATAAAAGCTGGGAGAGCTGGGCTGATTTATGGCCACGGAAGATCAGCTGCAGCAGGCCCACATGAGAGCATTCGCTGAACACTCTGCTCCCTCTCCTCTCTCTCCACTTGCCTTCAGTCACTAAAATCTGCTTCATTAACAAACTCTCCCTAATCACTGCTCCTGAGCAGCCAAGCACTCTGCCCACTGGGGCTCTGCGTGGAGCTCCTTCCCAAGGATTTTTCCAGCCAATATAACACACACTTTAATGACTTTGCCTCTCCTTAGCCAGTTGTTGGAGGAGGTGGAGCAGTGGCTCTGCACGGTGGCTGAATGTTAGCTGTGAATCTGCTGACATCCTGAGCAACCAGACCTCTTCTTTCCCTGGAAAGGGGGTGGTCTTTTAGTGGAAAAAAAAAAGGAAATTTGAACCGGGGAGTTGGTGGAGGCGATGCTCCAGCTTTTAGGGCTGTCATGGAAAAAGTATAAGGGTCTTTAAGGATTTCAATTTTGTATCTTCAAAGGAAAAGCTCTTCCAGAAAACGCTGATCTGGAAGCGATTAGATTGTGGCTATGCTGTGAGGGAGGGGAAAGATAGGCATGGAAAAGAGCAGGTTCAGGCCTGGAATGATGCTCAGGATTTGTGCTCGGCAGCGTCTGTCTGTGGGCCTGCGCCCCACGGCCGACAGAGCCCCTCTCCCAGCCCCGGATCCGACAGGCAGAGCATCACCAGAGCCGTTCTATTCCCATCCTGGCGTGGAGCCATCTGTGTGAGACGTCAGAGTCTCCCCCTCACCGCCCCTTCCAGCAGCACCTTTGCCGTGGGGAGCCGGGTGCTGCCGGGGGAGCAGCCCAGCCAGCCTCACATCCCGTGGGCGGCTTGTTTTCCATCCTTGCCACCCTCCCGGTGATGAGGAGGCCTATTTTTCTCCCCTTCCATGCGCAGAAATAGCTTGCGCTTGTCGTAAATCACCTCGGCTGCAGATGGTGAGTCACTGGTTGATCAAAGGCGAGACCCTTTTCTGGGTCTGGGAGGAAGAGTAGATGCTTCAATAAATCATTAGGAATCAGCAGCAAAGAGTTTCCCTTGGGTCTGAGGAGAAAACCTCGCCGCCCCCTCCTTTGTCCCCGTGCCCCTGGCGTAAATCACAAATTTTAGTGCCGTGAGTGGGGACACCTGATTTAGGATCCCTGCCGCAGCCGATCCTGGGCGCTGGGGCAGGGCTTTGCTGCCCTAACCATCAAACCCGGACAGCAGCAAGGGGACGGGCACTGTGGCCGAGGGGGACGGATGTGCCAGGAGCAGGGAATGAGAAGGGACGGAGCGGTGGCTTGTGCCGCTCACCGGCAGAAAACGAGAGGAGAAACGCCGAGTCCGGCGGCATCAGCGTCAGCGCGGCACAGGAGCCGGCGTGGAGGTGACAGCGGCGGGCTGGCAGGGGAGGGGAAGTGCCAGCCTGTGACACAACTGCCTCGGGACCCAGGATAACACACCGGGCACCTGTGGCAGGGTGCGAACGAGACCGGAAGCACCACGGCAGCGGGGAGAGGAGGAATCCCCCATCCCTCATCCCCCATCCCTCATCCCCATCCCTCATCCCCCATCCCTCATCCCAAGGCTTTCCTCTGCCCGCCGCGTGGCTGCAGTGCCCTGCCCAGGAGAGGGTGGGTGATTCAGAGGAGCAGAAGCAGAGGATGGTGTGAGAACTGCCAGGCAGAAGGGAGAGACCTGGAGTTGTTCCCGTACCCTGAACGCTCCTTCCCTCTCCTCCGAAGGAAGAGGCATCAATGGCTCTTGAAGCAGAGACTCCGCCGAAAGCCGAGCAGATGAAGGGTTTGCCATCTGTGAACAAGTTGTTCTGATTGAATTAGAGAACATTTAACATTTACAGATAATTAGAAACAGCCTCCCATTACAAAGGCAGAGGAGGGAAGGGGAGCTTTTGAAAGGCGATTGGAAGCTCCTTGACACATCAGCCAGGGGAGCTTTTCAGACTCAACTCCTGAGCTTTTCCAGATGCTTTTCCAGATCCTTACATCTCCGAATCCAAGAATCTCTCCCTGTCTCTCCCTTCTGTCCTCTCCATTACTTTTTAACTGCCTTTTGCCTTTTTCTCCCAGCCAGCACTCAGCCAGCTCCTCTCTGGGAGGTTTTAGCAGGGTTTCGTACTGGGCCATCAGCTGTGAAGCAAAAGGGAAAGAAATTTGCTTTTCTGCTCCATTACTGTCACAATTCCTTTGGTCTGTGCAGCCATGGGGAGGGACAGCCCTGAATGCAGAGGCTCCTGTGCTATCCTGACCTCTGCAGGAGAGACCTGGACCTAAAGCTGGTTAGTATTTTATTCAACCTCTATTACAGAGCAAGATGAATACCTTTATAATAGAAAAATTATTTTTTTTCGTTGTAGATTAAAAAATATATAGTAGAATATGTAAAATACATATTTATGTTCAAAACTACATTCTCCTCTTTTTATCCTTGTGCTTCCTTAGGATGTTTTTACATCAACAGTATTAAGAAAAGCACGTTTGCCATCCTTTTCTTTTGAGTGCCAAAGAAGCTCAAATTCCCCAAAACACAAAAAGAGATGATTTCCATCCCAAATTTCCTCTGAAAAAGAACTGGCATTTCTCAAGCAGCTTGAGCAGTAATTGCCTCACAACAGTGCTGGTAATTTCCCCACATCTGCTTCAGAGAGATACCCAAGGGGTGAAGCCATAAAGCTGCAGCTGCCCTTTGGCTGGAAGGAGCCCCAGTGCTGGTTTTTGGGCAGCACATCCAAGGCTCGGCCTCTGCTCCCAGATCCGTGGGCAATTCCAGGAGCAGAGCCATGGGATCCCAATGGGATTGCTGGGCCTTGAAGGGAAGAGAATCCGGCCAGGGAATGAATAGGTTCGTGTTTGCGTGCTGTCCTCTTAGAATGGACGCCTAGAGAAGTTCTGGATGCCTTGGAGGTGTTCAAATCCAGGCTGGACAGAGCTTGGAGCAGCCTGGGACAGTGGAAGGTGTCCCTGCCCATGGCAGGGGGTGGAACAAAACGATCTTTAAGCTCCCTTCCAACCCAACCCGTTCGGAGTGTCTTTGAAATGGCAAACCGAGGCTTTTCCCACCAAAAAAAAAAAAAAAAAAAAGAAATCTCAGAAATCCTGTCTGGGACACCGATACCGACCCGGGCACAGCTTGTAGCCGCTCCCTGTGTCCCGTTTGCCAGGCTGTCCCCAGCAGGCGATGCGCAGGACCCGGACAGACATCTAGTGGCATTTCCTGTAACTACAGACACGCGCGGCCGGCCGGGGCGCCGGGAACCGCGGGGCACGGGGGCAATGCAGGAATGAACGTCAGCCGCGGGCCGGGCAGCTCTGAGCTCCCATCCCCTGCTCGGGAAAGAAGGAAGGGAGAAAGCCGTGCTCCGGCAGGGCTGTTCCACGGACAGCCAGGCTGGATCGCTGCAGGCTGGGTCTGGATCGTCCCGGGGCCACCGACACCGGCGGCTGGTGCCGGGCACG
>WAAG01086689.1:308588-320804 GCA_013390105.1 Tichodroma muraria | reverse complement strand
GTGGGCACAGGGATGGATGGTGGGCACGGGGATGGATGGATGGTGGGCACAGGGATGGATGGTGGGCACAGGGATGGATGGTGGGCATGGGGAGGGGATGGATGGATGGTGGGCACGGGGAGGGGATGGATGGTGGGCACGGGGAAGGGATGGAGGGTGGGGATCACATTCCCGCCGCTCCGCACGTGCCCGCACCCCGGCTGCGAGCATGAGAAGATGCCTCCAAGGGGGTGTCAGACACAGTTACAGTGAAACACGATATTTATAACAAAGTGTGGGGGAAGGTGTCACTTCACATTACGCTGAAGCTCCGGCGCCCGAGACGCGGGGACGGCGCTGCGGAGCGGGGATGTGGGGAGGGCCAGCAGGCAGCGGGAGGAGCTGGCTCCGCGAACGCTGATTCCTGCCCGGAGTCCACCCCGAGCAGGGTTTTCCCGGGGCAGGAGAGCAGGGCAGGTCTCTCGTGGGTGCTGGAATCGCCTGGCGGTGTCACTCGGCTCTGGGAGCCACCGTGCCTGGCCCTGCTGTGCTTTCCCATGGGGAAAAATAAACTCCAGGTACCTCCAGTGACCTTAAAACGCTGCTCCATTGTAGCTTTTCTTCATGGGCATATCCCACTCGCTTGTGCGTCAGCTGCCTTAGGAGCACAGCCTTGCTGATAAACCTGGCTTTACCAAGCTGAGATTAAGCGCTGTAATCTTTTGAATAAACAGCTCTTTGGAGAAAGCTGTGTCCCTGCAGGCAGCTGGGATTGCACAACTCCCTCCCTGGAGTCCGGGACGACTCTGAGAGTGCCCGGCTCTTCCCAAAGAAGCCAAGGGCCAGGTCTCAGAGCCGCAGTTGCCCTGGATCCTACATGGAAATTCCTTCACGCGTTGCTCAAGAGTGGTGGGAGCTCCTGCACACACACACGAGCATATTTCTGAGCGTTCATCTCCTGCTCCTTCCCCCTGCCCTGGCAACGGCACAGTAGGACATGGATGCGGCGCAGCACAGCCATCCCAGCCTTCTCCCGGGGCTGACTGCCCGGGAAGAGCTTTTGGCCTTTTTTTGCCTTTTCCCCCTCCTCACACACGAGAGCATCTCCAGCACAAGGGCAGGCGGAGCTGCTGCTCCTCCCGTGAAGGTCTGGTGGCAGCTACGGGCTGTCCCCACAGCGAACGGTTCTGTCCCCACCAATCCAGGCTCAAGGGATGTGCAGCTGAGCCCTTCCACCCTCCTCTGCCCTGTCCTGTGGTCCCCTGTGGCTGACTCAAATCCAGTCCCTCGTGGGCCAGCTCAGCCTCTGCCCTCCCCAGCCCAGCTCTTTCCCGTTTCTCCCCCCATGCAGTTTCCTTTCCGGGGACTCAGCTGCTCCTGAGTCCCCCAGCACTGAGCTGATCCCTGCTCAGTGCCTGCAGGGATCGATGCTCTCCCCCAGGGTGGTTTGAGGCCAGTTTGAGCATCACAGCTCTGTCCAGAAGTGGAGACCTCATCACTGCTGGCGCGTCGGTGCCAGCTTTGACTCTCCTGGGAGTGCCACTGGCAGCTCTCTGGAGCGCCAGCGTGGGTCGGGGTGACCTCGGCCCCGTTGCCTGCCCTTCTGAGGCTGCTGCCAGGTGCCTGCAGCGCTGCAGCCGCAGTGCCTGGGTGGGGATGGCAGCGGTGCCTGCAGGAGGGAGGCTGGGCTCTCCCTGGGAGGGAACGTTCCCTGGGAAAGGCACCAGCTCCTGCCCTCTTTGCAAGGAGAAAGCAAACATTAATTTTCCCAGAGAAATGCACACTTAACCTCAGCCCTAGGCTGAGCCAGCCCTGAACTCCATCAGGTTCCACTGTCAGTGGTGATCATCAGCAGGCAGAGGCGACATCAGCACATTGATGAGAGATGCCCTCGTTAAGTTATTGCTCAAGACTGGGTTCCTTCACTCCAGGCATGAAAAAGAGCCAGGAGAAAAGAGGGATAAGAGCAAGGCTGGAATTTGAACCCCAGAGGGAAAAGGCTGGAGCACCTTGACAGGTGTGGTCTGTGGTTAGTGGTGAATTTTGCCTGCTTTGGGGAGGAAAAGGTGCTGGAAATGTTCAGGGAGAGCCTTTCAGGAGGTTGTGGAGTGTGTGTTACTGTATAGGGGTGTGCTGGGTGCATTTTATGAGTATTACATGGTCTGGATAACACATCCCTGTGGTTCCCATGATCTGTAGGGTCTGGATAACACATCCCTGTAGTTCCCATGATCTGTAGGGTCTGGATAACACATCCCTGTAGTTCCCATGATCTGTAGGGTCTGGATAACACATCCCTGTTATCTCCAGAGAAGGAGTGCACAGGCCAGCTGTGAGGATGCCGGAGTGGACCAACCCAGGGAAATCCATCCACACAGAGAACATTTCCCAGTGGGATCACAGAGGGACACAGCATTCAAGCACAGGTCGCTGCTGGCTCCCTGCCTACCCCACAACTCAGGTGACACACGTGGTGACGGGGCTGTCTGAGCACAGGCGTCACCTCTGGGGAGGGGTGGCTGTGTCACTGCCGGCTCCGGCTCCGTGTCACCCCGGCAGCCGTGTGTCACCGCCCAGCCCGGACACACCGCGCCTGAGTCACCGTTCGTGCCAAAACTCAGCGTTGGGTCCCGACGTGGGGGGGGTGACAGTGGGGGACACGTGTGGGTCCTGGGAGACTCTGGGTGTCCCTGTGCCAGCCCAGCCCTGCCCGTGGCCATGGCACAAGGGCCACGGCACATCCAGCCCGCGGGTGCGGCCCCAGCCCCGCTCCCTGCACGGCGGGAGGAGATCGTCCTCGTCCCGCTCCATGCAGTGACTAAGGCAGCCTGGCATTTACCCAGGGTTTATTTGGACACTCCAGAGCCAGCTGCACACATTTTTTTCATTTGCTTTTTGTCTGACTTCATGCCCTTTTGGTGATTGCTTATAAACTCGGCGTGGAGAAGGGACCAACGCTTGCTGCTTCCAGGGGAAGGAGGCTCGTGCAGCATCCACCGGAGGCAGACAGACCAAGAGGGAAGCAAGCTGAGACAGAAAAAAAAACCCTCATGAATTATCTGTCCTGGAAACAGCGTGTTCTTTTTACAATTCCCTTTGACTGTTTAGGGAAAGATTTATCCTCTCCTTTCTCTGACAGCAGAGTTTGCAGTGTTCCTGTTAAGTTCGGGCCAGCCTGGATTAACTGTGCATCCTCAGTGTCTGATTAGCTCTATTTGCTGTGTTTTTATTGACCTATGCAAGAGGAAAATCTAGGTCAGGCCAGGCTGATGAGGCTGGAGCTGGCTCTGCAATATAAATCAGTACAAACGAGGCCATCCAGCCGCTGAGCCATCAAATCACGCTCTGGGGTGGGTCGCCTCCAAAGTGTCCAGGGGACATAATTAGGAGCTTTCCCAAGCTGTCAATCAGACTGGGAGCCTGCCTTGGAGGTGGAGGGCGGGGAGGGTTTTTTTAGGAGCTGCTCCCTGTTTCTGGGTGAGGTGCGTTTTATCAGCGAGTGGCTGAAGCGCAGGGAAGGCTGTAAATAGAATCGGCCCCTGCCTGGCTGTGACTCCGTGTTTCTGTGCACAGAGCAGGGATGGAGACAGCTGAAGGAAGCCTGCAGGGCTGAAATGAGTTTTTCTATGGAAGCAGGAGGGGAGGGCAGAATCTTTTATCCAGCTCCCTTGCTCACAGACCTTATTGATGGCTTTTGCCATGCACAGCCAAGGGGGAAGCAGTGGAGAATGTGTGCTCCTGGCAGTCCTGAACCTCCCCTAACATTGCCACTCCTGGTTTGGTTGGATCAGAGCAGGGATCAGCCTGTGACCCAATGTGCAGCTGTGTTAGTCACCCTGCTCTGGGGGGAAAGAGCAGGCGGCGATGTCTGTGACAGGCTGATTTCAGCTGCCTCACAAAACCCCTCCACCGCTGGAAAAGCTCTTTGCAGGGAGACAAAGGTGTCTGGTGCTGGAAGTTTCCAGGCTGGGAAGCAGGGAGCAGCCTCAGCTGGTGCTGTCTGGGGTGTGTGATGTGCTGGGAGTGCGATGTCACACAGCATCAGCTTCACTTCCAGCAGGGCCGGGGCGCAGTGACAGCGCAGGGGACCACAAAGCCACCCTGGGCGGGGACAGAGGAGCAGCAGGGCCAGGCACAGGGGTCACACCCCAAAGTGGGCACCCAGAGAGGGGGTGCTGTGGGCTCAGAGGGCAGAGCAGCTCTCCCTGCTGTCAGGGCTCCCTGGGGGCTGTCAGGAGGCGCTGCTGGCTTGGCCTCAGCTCAGCGGAGCAGCCGGCGCGGGAGGCGAGCTCAGGTCAGCGTCACGTTGTGCTGCCAAGAGCCACACATGTGACGGCCAGGCAGCGCCCTGGCCACGGGCAGGTGGCCCTGGAGAAGGTCACCTGGGTGGGGAAGCTGGTTGGGATCTGCTTTTGGAGGAGCAGTGGTCTGGGCAGAGCCGTGCAGGGCGAGCTCAGCCCTGGGAACAGAGCGGGGGGTGCTCAGTGCGCAGAGGGAGGCAGAGCTCCCCGCGTCTGTGGGAATCTCACAGGTGTCAGGCCTCGGTGAACCTGCAGTCCTTTCCCACCTGGAGAGTTCTGGAGGGGTTTTAGGACATATGAAGTGTGAGCACCTTCAGTGGGAGTGTCAGGAAATGCCCTCTTAGGAACAGGGAGAACCCACCAGCGTTTGTGTACAGCTCCAGGTGCAGCAGGTGTCCTTCAGCGCTCTTCTTCTGGGGAAAATCTGCTCAGGAAAACAAGAGGAACATCAGGTTTTAAGGAGAGAACGAGAAAGAGACCTGCTGGAGATGCAAGGTATCCTGCACTGAGCCCATTCAGCCGAGTCCACTTCCAAGGAGATGCTTCCTGGGGTGAAGCTGGTGGGATCCAGGGGCTCCTGTCCTGCTGAGCGGAGCAGCCACCCGGGGTGGGCGATGGCCAAACCCTCCCCGAGGCATTGACATTCCCTCCACACTCCCTCCTGCCTGCCCTGCTTTATGGCTGTGATTTACTGACGTCACGGGCGCAGCATCACGGAATTGAATTTACGGGAGGCTGAATTTATGATTAGAGAAATTAACCCTTCACCACTTTGTGCCTCCCCCAGCCCCTTCTGTGCGCACCCCGCTCTGACAGAGACACCCCCTGGAAGACCCGAATTCCTGCAGGATAGCTGCTCCCCTAGAATGAAGGGATCAGGGAGAGGGTTCCGTGGGAATCTGGGCATCCGAAGCTCCCGGGCTCTGCCCACAGACCTGCAAGCTGGCACTGCAGCCACTCCATCAGGCTCCTGTCTGCTCGTTCCATGTTAACAGTCCTCTCCATAATGATGCATTCCCACTTCTGGGTGATTTCCAAAGCATTCCCAGCAGGTATTTCTCAGCCTCGCCGTCCCCTGCCCCTCCCCTCCGAATTTCACCCTCTCTCCAGCTGAATTATTGGATAAACCGCAAGACACAGAAGCCAAACAAAGAAGGAAGGGGAGCAGAAACGAGAGACAATTTAGAGGTCACAAGCCAAACTCGCTACAGGACGCAGCTCCGTGGCCGAGTTTGTGGCTGGGGGTGTTGGAATTACTCCATCCTCAGGAGCTAATTTGGGAAGTCCTCTGCTGCCTGCCTGGGGAGGAAATGGCTCCTGTACAGCAGGCACTTGTCTGTGACAGATCTCTTGTAAACAGCATAATAGCTCCGTGTCAGACAGGCTGAAGACATCTTTATCAGGGGCTCTGCCAAAGCCCCGGGGGAAGCTGGAGGACAGAGAGTGGTCAGCAGGGATTTTTTCAGGCACAGGCTGGCTGAGATTGCGGCTGCACGGAGCCCTGGCTGAGCCAGCGGCAGGGGCAGAGCACTGGCTGTTAATAAAAAAGGAGGTCTGTGTTGTACCTGCAGCATCACCCAGCAGGGCAGCTTTGCTGAGGTATTCTCATCAGAGGCACTAAAGAAAAGATGATATCAAAACTGGAGCAGGTAGGAGAGCAGGATGGAGAGAGGATTTCCTGCTCTGGGGGAAGGTCAAAGCCTTTTTCTTTTCCAACATGAAAATCCTGGCGTTTTTCATCAATTGTCAAAACCCATTTTTAACCACGCTTGATCACAATGATTCATTTGTGCCTTTTTATAGTTTTTTCCCACTCCTGTATGTGTATTCACCACCCTTCCCTTCATACCTACAGTCCCCAAAATCCGAGTTTCAAATCTGGAATGAAAGTGCCGCTGTGTTCCTTTTGCTCTGGGACTGCTGTTGAGTGAGGGAAATCTGTCTTGCTTTCAAATGAATATTTTGGGATTTCTCTTTCTGCTGGAGGCTGAAACCAGAATAATTTCTGTGGGCATCAGCATTCCTCTGGTGATGGGACTTTTTCCTCTCCTCTTTCAGCCTCTGAAAACCCTGTGTCTGCGACTCCATCCATCCATCCATCCATCCATCCATCCATCCATCCATCCATCCATCCATCCATCCATCCATCCATCCACCTCCCCATTCCCATCCTTCCCTGCATTCCAGAGCAGCCTCTGCCTACACCAAGGCATCCCTAGCTGCAGAAATCCTGCTCGAGGTGGAGAAACTGCAGCAGCAGAAGGAGCCTTTACAGCAAATAGTCTGTTTATTGATATTTTATTATGCTGTTTAGCAGGACCCTGGTGCCTGTAATAAAGCGTTAAGGAAGTGTAGCAGCACATTCTCATTGATCCTGTTCATTGCTGTGATATTTCTGGGAGGACCAGGGACAAAGAAAAGGAATAATTTTGCTCCCCTCCCCTGTGCTGAGTTGCTGGTGGCGAAATGCCCTGGGAGCCTGAGGTTTAATTAGATTTAATGTGACCCCCAACTGAATAATCACAAACCACATGGTAAGAAGGAGAAGCTTTGGGGGTTTTTGATCTGTAGAACTGCACAGTGAGGGATCTGGAGAAATCCACGGTGACTCAGGAGAGCTCAGATCTGCCCAGCCTGGCATTTCCTGGCTGAGGGTGGAAATGCTCTGGGCTGGGCCAGGGAAGGGATGAGCTGGAAATCCCTCTGTGTGACAGGAGTGTTTGAGGTCTTGTCTGCTCTGGGGGTTGCAGCTGCAGCCTGGCTGGGTTTCAGCACAGGGAACAACCCCCTGAGCTCTGTACCTGGCAGGCACAGGTCCCTCTGTCCCCCAAGAACACCGGCATTTTATCTGGCACCAAAACTGGGAAAAAACCTGCTCTCAACTGGAATTTATCTAGCATCAAAACTGGGAAAGAAACTCTTAGGTTAGAGCTCAAGGAAAGCTTTAATGCTTCCAAGCTCGTGACTTTGAGGCCTGTCTGCGCCCCCCTTCTCCTCCTGGGCAGGGCTTGAAGAGCAAAACCTGCTCCCAGGTGAGCTCCAAAGGGCAGCTTTTATTCCTGCATCCCTCCTGGAGCTGCTGGTTCTCACCCCTGGGAAGAGCTTGGAGCCTCTGGCTCTGCCATCCGTATGCAGGCACATAATTCTGTCTGGAATGGAGGCTTTATTCTTGTAAACATTGTATTCATTATTAAAAGAATACATATATATAGGCTGGCGAATTCATATTGCACAAAAAAAAAAAGTCATAAAGCTCCCACTAAAGAGGCAGGAAAATGCTATGAGGAGAACAAAGCAGGAATTTATCATTGGGTTTGGGCAATCTCAAAGCCAGGCATGGCATTGTAAATAAAATACACAGCGCTCCTTTCACCACAAACGTACCCTCAATCAGGGAATAAAACACAAATAATTTGAGATCTGATCCACTCCTCAATCAGGATGTGACTTATGCTGAGGAATCAGAGATAAAAAATGGGGGCGATTTCTAAGTCACTCCGGTCTCCAAATGCTGGGTCTTCAACTCCTTTTGGAGGGAGGAGCTTTGGGAACGAGCAGAGGAATTTGGAATGCCTCAAATTTTGAGGTTTATTCCCAGTTTTCTTAGATTCCAGCACCCCACAAATGAAGGCAGCCAATAGTACTCATTTTTTCTGAACAATTTTACCAAGTTCCCCTTGCAAAACCTTTCATCTTTATGGGATGATTTAACTCTTGGCCTGCTTGGTGCAGGCTGAAAAATTCCAGGATGGGTTTAAACCAAGAATTTTATGCCTGAGGTCCTTTTAAAGGATCTTTCAGAGGGATTAAGAAAAGCAAAGCTCACTAATATTAGGCTTTAATTTGCCACACTGGCTCCACGCTGCTGCTGGTGGATTTGTGAGGCCTGCAAACGAAGGGGAAAGCTTTGTAGCCACTAAAACCATGGTGGCAGTGACTTGTGGAGATCCTGACAGGGTGTAAAATCCCTGGCTGTGGGAATTTCAGTGCTGTTTTAAAATCCTGATCAGACAGAACCCGACCCTGTGTGCCAGAACCTCCCAACGATGCCGCAATGCAGAATTATTTGGTGCTTTAATGCATCTGATACTGTTTCAGAGCTATTTAAGTCCATCTTAACTTGTTCTTGATCCCTTAATTGTATCATTAGGAGCATTTCCAAATCAGTTCTGTAAAATATCTCACTCCCGAGTCTGAGGAGAGCCATTATCCAAGTTTTGATCCCTTTCCCTGATAAGACTGATTAAGTTTTAGTGAGGCACTGCTTCCTGTGGATGCTGAGGAGGCTGGAGAGAGTCTGTGCCTCTGGGTGACAACCTCTTCAGGTGACATTCAGGTGTTGGTCTTTGGGGTTTTGGACACTCTGGGGGTGTTTTGGTGGCCGTACCAGCCTGGTGGGGGTAACTCATGCTTTATATAGGTAATATTGGGGGTTTTATCTAAATTATACCCCATGTGATGCCTGGAGAGGCTCCCTGGAGCAGAGGCTGGACAGAGTTAAAGGAATAAAGGAGGGATTTATTAAAAGGCCTTCAGAGGATTCACCTTGGGCAGTGCAAGAGCCTGGCCGGGGCTCCACCTGAGATGGACCCAGAGTCAGGAGTTCTCACACTTTGATAAGTTTTGGTCCATTTCTGTCTCGGGGTCAATTGTCCAATTCCAGCTCCAGGTGATGCAGTCCCATCCTCTCAGGCTGCTCCCCTCCATTCTCTGTTGGCAGCAGAGAATGGGTCCGAGGTTCTGGGGCTGGAGGAGCATTGCTGTGTGTGCCTGAGCCGGGAGCAGAGCTGGCTGGCACTCCACACGGAGCTCAGAGTCACATCTGAACGGCATCAGCACCAGCGCCGTACAGAACCTGGAAAACACAAAAGCCAAAACTTCGGGCATCGCACGTGCCGTGGTTCAGGGTGCTGTGCAGGCACCCGGGGGCGAGGGATGAGCAGCAGCAATGCCATTCCATCCCTCCTACAGCTGGGGGCTCGAGGCACAGCAGGACCAGAGCTCTGGCCTGCTGACCAGTGCCTGCCTCCTTCCCCATCCCTGCGGGTTTTCCTGGTCCCCAGCAGCCGCAGGATTCCCTCTGCAGCTGGGATAAAGCTGCACGGTGCTCTGGGCAGCGCTGGCTCTCGCCACTGCTGTCCTTTTGAGGCCTTTAAGCTTTAGCTTTTATATGTTTCAGATCCTGTGCTGGTTTGGTGGGTAGGTTTGGGTTTCATATTGAGTGCTACTGAGCTCTCCTCACAGAGTAGGGAGACAAAACAATTCCTTCTCTGGCTTGGGACCAAGGACAACTTTCAGGCCCAAGAACAAAACGGTGAAGTGAGAAGGAAAAACAAGGAGGATGGAGCTTCATAACCTGAAGCTGTAATTGAACAATTAACAGCAATATGCTGATGGACCAGAACTTATAAAAATGTGAGGCCCTGTGATCTGTTGTCCATTTTTGTGCCCATTTTGGGGTTAATCCTGGGTGTGGCCCAGCCAAGCTTTTCCATGCCCTGCCTCAGGGTCATTTATTAACCTGGAATTGAGGCTGCACCTTCCCTCCTCAGCCCCGGGGGCCCTGCCATGCACAAAGTGCTTTCCACACGAACACAGGGAGGCAAAAATCTCTTTATTTGAGGAGCAGGTCGGATAAACCAAGCTCCATCAGGAGGGGAGAAGGGCCTCACTTCTGCCTCTCAATGGCTGCTGCTGCCAGCTTTAATCATCCCGCTCTTTGTGCTGTGCAGGGAAGCCCTCGTGATCCAGCAGGACTTTGAAGTTTGGTTGTGGAAATGGAAAACGGAACGAGGATTTTCTTGATTTTTCTTCTTCTGCCTGGTGCTCCCCTCCGTCCTTCCACACGCCGTGATGATCACAGACCACGGCCTAAGCTGCACCTTCGCCTCCCGCTGTCCCTGGCAAAAAATAAATAAAAAAAGAGCACCACAGCTGCCCCCTGTTCATCTCCAGATGTGCTGGGCCTACTGGGAGACAAAATATTCTCCTCAGGAAAAATAAAGAGGGGGCTCTGAGGGAGAACTTTGTTGCTGGTTGTGGTTTTTAGAGAAGCTCAACCTGACTTTCGAGAGGAGCAAGGTGTGTGTGGGGGGGGCCTGCTGTGCTCCTCTAATCACTTTATTGTCCTCTTTCCTCACACAAGGAGAAAATTCCCTGAGATCTGATGTTCTCACAAGTCTCAGAAAATCCTGATTTTTTTGGCCTCCAGTATTTTTGGTTTGTTTGTTTTGCACACAGAGCTTTGCTGGGATTTGGTGACACCTCTCAGCATCCATAAACCCCTGGAGCTTAACTGAGCATTTCTGGGGGTTTGGGGAAAACAAGTAGAATTGAATCTGTAGAAGTAAATTTGCTATTCCAGGAGAAAATTCTGAGGATTCAGCAAAGGGGAAATTAAAATAACAATTAAAAAAAGAGGAAAAACACTCTTCCAGACTGCTCCTTTGGGGGGTTGTATTTTATTTTGGATCCAGTGCAGATCCCAATGTGCACAGATCACAAACTCCAGCCTGGAAAGAGTCTCCAGATCTGACGGACTCCACAGATTGGGAGCACAGCATCCTCTGTCTGCGTGAGAATTTCAGATTTATGCCATTTCCTGCTTTCAAACAGCCACTGTGTCCTCAACCAGGGACGTGCTGCTGATGGGAAATGCCCTGGTGTGGTGATGCCTGCTTCAGAGGGAAATTTGCTGCTGGGCTGGGGAGATTCTGTGCTCAAATACAGAGCCTGAGCTGCTGTGAATGGAGCAGGGATGGATTGAGCAGGTGAGGAGCAGCTGAGGTCAGCCCAAGTTCATTATTATGCCAGGAGTTTATGATTTCTTTGTTATGGATGTTCAATACCCATTGATTTTAATATAAATTTTTTTTTTTTTTTTGAGGGGAGGGCCCAATTTAATAAATTCACTTTATTGTTCAGGCTTTGATGTTATTTTCCATGTGATCAGCATAAAGCTTTTCCCTTGATTCCCCCACCACTGGTTTTTAGACCTTGAGGCCCTTCTCTCCCTCTCTCCTGATCAAAAGCTGGGCATGGACTAAAGCTCAGCTGAGGCTCAGGTCTAGGGGCCAGTTTTGAAGTTGTAATTCAGGAATTCAGCCAGCCCAACTCACTTTTCAACCCGAGCCTCAATTTTCTCAGGTAGTTTTGGTTTGAATCAAGGAATTTCAAGTCTTTTTAATGAGTACTAACAGATGGGAAATTTCAAGTGCTTGAGCATTTGCATCGTGGTGCCATTTCTATAATAATTGTGGCCATTCCCCGGGGATGTCTGGGAATCAGCTTGGCAAGGAGGGATCTTTTAAAGGAAACTTTATCCACTTTGCAAACCCAAATGTGTTGTGAAACAGAAACTTCTCCCAGACTTAAACACAGAAATCCATCAGAACTCCACTGGTGCGCTGTCAAAGGGAACTGGGCAGGGATTTGGGAATTCTGGAGGATACCTGGCAGGAGCACAGGCACAAGGATTGTTCCAGGGAGGTTCAGGTGAAAGCAATGTGAGCAGTCCTTGGCCATGAAGCTGATCCCATTAACTGGGACAATTCAAGTTTAGGTTTTCCCCTGGCGCTTTTCCTTGGGAAAATATTTTCTCCCATCCTCAATATAAATTTCTTCTGTCAATTAAAAATCACCTACAGCTGCTACCAATCCTCTAGACCTTGACAGGCATTTGGAGCAGGTGGTTTTGGTGGTAACTAAAGCACGTTTTAGGAGTTCTTTCCCCAGGTGTTTCACTAAAGCCAAGGTCCCCATCACCTGGGACACCCCCTCTGCAGATTTATTGAGCAGCTCAAGGCCTTGCTACCTTTTGGGATGTGCTGCTTGAGCTGGAGCTTTTTGGGGCTTTTTTGTTCGTTTGGGGTTTTTCTTTTGTACATTTTCAGTTTGTAGTTGCACCTCGCTGTAGGGGCTAGCTGATTTTTTTTTT
>WAAG01086689.1:215743-308557 GCA_013390105.1 Tichodroma muraria | reverse complement strand
TAACTGATTTTTTTTTTTTTTTTTTTATCTGTGCTGCTCTGCCTCCCTCGACCTCAAAGCTGCAGAATAAGGTAGGAAAACTTTCTCTTGCTGCTTTTTGCGTGCCTCCCTCCAGCCTGGAGTGCCAGGGGAAGCGGGAAAAATCTCTCTGGGGGAGATGAGTGTGTTTTAAAGAGCAGTGATATCTGTCAGTGAGACAGCAGCTGCTCCGTAATTCACTTCCAGCTCTGCCTCCTCCTCCTCCTGGCCCAGAAATGTCGACACAGCACTTTTCTCTCTCTTGGGTTGTTTATTGAGGGTTTTTTTTAATGCTTTCAGTGCGTCTAGGGGCCGTAGTGAGGAAAGGACAAAGAAAATTAGGGAAAACTCGGAGTGTGTGCAGCCCCTCCCTGGATTTGCCAGTGGCAGATGAGTTAATTTTACCCAGGCTGGGCCACAGGAGACCTCAGGAGCATCAAAGGGAGCTGCTAAAACCATCCAGAAGTGCCCATCTGTTAATTTGGCATTTGCAGGCTGTCCCTGTGCTGCTCAGGAAGGTCAGACGGCTGCAGGGGGCACTGAGGGTGTCCCAGAGCAGCTTTTTGGGAGGGGTTGGAAGCAGCCAGGCGGTGACAGGGAAGGAATCGGTGGCTTTTGCTGGGTGTAAAATGTAAAAAAAGGAGTTCTGCTATTCCCTGGGAGCACCTGAGTCACCCTGTGTGGCCAAAAGCATTCCCGAGGTTTTCCCCAAGAGCCCTGTCCTGCCTTTTTACACCTGCTGCTCTCCAACCTTGCCTGTGCCAGAGATCTCCATTAGCGCCTCATTTTTTGGGGCATTACCAGGGAAACTTGGCCGATGTCCCTAATTATGGAGGGAGTATTAATTATCCCTGCCCTGAAACCGAGCTGAATTTACCAAAACCAGGAATTTTGAGGCCATTCTGGTCGAGTTCTGTGCAAGGTTAATGAGGGGAGCTGTGGTTTTGGTGGGTGAATGTGAGTTGCTAAGGAGCATTTTGCACCTCTAGATACCCTGGATATATCGAGATTTACCTCTGAAAGATTGGTAAAAGACAAGTGTATGCCAAAAAAAAGGGGAAAACTGCCACGCACAGCAGAGCAAAAAGCTGAAAATCTACTCTGGAGCAGCTGATTTTTGCAGCTCCAGCAACTGATGGTTCATTGTTTCCCCACTGTGCTAAAAAAGATTTAAAGAGCTGCTCTTTTTGGGTTTTTTTCGGTCTGGCCTGATGGGTTGCAGGGGGAAAATGATGTTTCTGTGTGTTGGAAATTCTCTGGAAAGGCTTTTCTTGGAGCATCTCTATTTTCTGTGAGCACCTGTCCTTTATTGCTGCTGCAAACCCCGTCCAGGGAGTTCTGGGAATGTTTCCTCACCTGCTCCAAATCGTTTGGAATCCTCGGGAATAGCTGATGAAAACGTTTGAAAGGTTCAAGTGTGAGCTGGTGATTTAAAATTCTGTTTGGTTTAAGTTAGGAAAGTAAAACTTCCCTTATAAAACTTCCCTTATTTCTGCAAAATTAGAGGGCCAAATTGTCACCTGGAGCTCCCTTCTGGAGCAGAATTTGGATTCAAAAGCTGTTGTTTCGGTGGAAATAAGTTGATTTATGGCAGCTGAAGTTGTGTTTCTAGAACTGCTTAAAGCTTAGCGTTCCTCTCTCAGCATCCCTGTGAGATAAGGATTTACTGCAGCTGTTGGAAAAATGCAAATTTTTTATTTTTTTTTTGCTCTCCACGAAATATGTCTTCTCATAAAAATGCTTCTTTGGTGTGTGAAAATATTTCATGA
The DNA here is from genome assembly GCA_013390105.1 of Tichodroma muraria. Taxonomy (NCBI): domain Eukaryota; kingdom Metazoa; phylum Chordata; class Aves; order Passeriformes; family Sittidae; genus Tichodroma; species Tichodroma muraria. The sequence continues at coordinate 306,770 of WAAG01086689.1, read as the reverse complement.
GCATCTTTAAGGTTTTGATGGGAGATGGGATCCCAGAAAGCAAAACAGTTTTTCCTTTTTCTGAGCTTTCTTTTTTACAACGCTGGGTTGGTTTTTTTTTGGTTTTTGTTTTTTTTTTGCTCACGGTCTCAATTATTTACATTTTCCCTGATGATAAAAAAGTGTGATAAATGAAAGCAGGCAAGTTTCTCATGCACACAGAAAATGGTGTTTGGGGAGAGTGAAGAAATTGCAGTGTATTATGGTGTTTCAGGCAGCTCTGCCAGTGACAAGCTTCAGCTTAAAATAAGAGAATCCTGGGTTCAATTTTTATTTGGCAGATTTCTTTTTTCGCCTTTTATCAGCTCCTGCAAAGCAGTCCACGCTTAAAGAGCAGAATCAATACCCAAGAAGGGTCAAGCAGCTTACAATTCATTACATGTGTGTGTTTCTGTCTGACAATGCAATTCTTGTTTCTCATTTTTCACGTCGACTTCTTCTCAGGGAGAAAAAAAAAAAAGACAATAAAAGTAAGGAAAGAAAAGCAGGAATAGACAAAAAGACAGAGAGATTTACCCAAGTCATCAAGTGGAATGGAAGCTGACAGGTTTCCTAATGTTACATGCCCAGAACAAAAAGGATTCCTCACTCTGCTCCTCTCTAAGTGCTTGAGAATCCTTTGTGCTGTTCTCCGGGAGCCTCAGCTCCAGCATTCCCCACTAATTCCTTCAAAAATGTGCCCGAGATGCTCCCCGGCCTGGCAAGAATTATTCAGCAGGTCAAAGACCAGCAGCAGTGAATCCTTGGGATCCTTTCCCTGTTTTGTCACTGAATGTGCCCAAATTCCCGCAGGCAAACCAATCCTTTTGGGTTTTTTTTTCCCCCAGATTTTTTTGTTTTTTCCTTGTTGTGGGGCAAGAGTAGAGGAAGCTTTGGGAAGGGTCAGGATTTAGAACTGCTGGAAAAAAATCCCTGTTGGGCAGGGACCTCTCTGATGTTCCAACTGACCCCAAGTTCCAACCTAATTCAGCATTTTCCCAGGTCCAGCTGTGTTTCAGGTGCCCTTGGAGGTCCCAACCACCTCCACTCAGCTGTGTCCAGCTGGGAGCTGCAAATCCAGGGATGAACCTTGGTTTGGGCTTCCCACCCCAGCAGCTGGAGCTGGTTTTCCTGGTGCCGAGGCTGTGTGAGACTGGTGGGATGTCCCCCCAGCCCTGGGGCAACGTGAGGGAGAGGAAATTGCAAAAGGAAGTCAAAAATACATCAGGAGAGGTCCAGGGTTGTCCCTGCTGACAGAGCCTCCATGGATGTCTTGGCTGGAATGTCCCAGTGAAAAGCTCATGGGTTAAAGGGAGAATTTGGGTCTGGGTCTGCTCCAGAGGGGGTTTTTGGGACTGCTTGATCACAGCCAAGGCTCTGGGAGGGCTTGGTGACAAAAACTTCCACCCTTGTGAAGCTCAGATGGATGCTTGCTGCACAGGGTCATCCTGAAGGGTGTTTTTAGGCAGATCTCGTTTACGTTTGCGTTTTCTGGGTGGGTGAGGGAAGACCAAAAGGAAATTTGGTTTTTGCAGTGTATTAAATGCAGCCTCTCCTCAGGGCTCCTGAGGTTTCAGGGTTCCTCTGCAGCAGAAGGAGGAATCAGCACCATCAGCTTTTCTACCTTCCCACTCTTCCTCCCATCTTGAACTCACAGGGGAGGTTTGGTCATGGAAAAGTGGGGCTGGTGGGACTTGGGGATCATCTAATCCATCCTCTGATCCCCTCTCCAACTGATTCTATCACACTAACCCTGATGGAAGTCCCTAAAATCCACCTCCAGCAAGGATTCTGTGCACTCAGCTGTCTGTTATTTACCCTCAGCATTAAAAGTTTATCCTAAGAAGAAATTTAAACCTCTCTTTTCCCATCTCCTCCCCTGCAGCTTCACCCTGTTTCCCCCTGTCCTGCTTCCCATGGCCTGAAGGATAATTGCCCTCTTCTCTTCTCAGAACAGCCTTTTACATAAGAGAAATTTGCTCTGTCTCCAGCTCAGAAAACTCTTCCCTGGGCTGGGAAAGGTCAGATCAAATTGCCTTTCTTTGAGGCTTGGCTTTCCTAAGCCTCCCATCCATCTCCTGCATGTGCTGGGTGTTCAAACAGAGCCCGAGCTTTTTGTCCACCACAATCCCACTAAACAAGTGAATTCCCACACCCTGCTGGGGCAGGATGGCAAAAATCAGGACTCTAAAGTCAGGCTAAGTCCATACCTGTGTGGCAGAGCCACAAACTGTTTGTTTTTCGTGGCAGAGCTGTTTGCTTTGGCTGGGGGAGGGCCCTGCCACTGTCACCAACCCCTTCCAGCTGCCTTTGGACACAGAATGTGTTTCCCACTGGGATCTGCTCACACAGCTCGTGCCCCCTGAGGTTGGCACCAGTGCAGTTTATTCTCCCTGCCAGCCAGAGCTGGGTTGGAAAGCAGTAAAATCCTTTGTCCCGGGGAACTCTGGGTCTGGTTTTATGCCTTGAGCTTCTCCACAGCGAGCTGCAATCCCTGTCAGCGCTGACAGCTACAGCTTTCCATATTAGCTGGGAAAATATGCAGGAATAAACCACTCGTGCATCTCCTTCCCGAGCCTGGCGTGGCTCTCCTGTCATGTTTTCCCCCAGTACTTGATGTTTGCAAGCCTCTCTGCTTTAAGTCAGATCAGCTCCAGGAACGGAGCACACGAGAGCTACAACTTTCTTTCACTCCCTCTCCCTCCCCTCAGCTGGAGTGTTTAATTTGCTCCCGACTCTGCTTGAGCAATTTTTTGAGAGCACAGTTTATATTTGCCTATGCAAATCAGCTGAGCAAATATGCTGAGGAGCTCCAAAGATAGATCAGGACGTTTCAGCACATGCCCAGCCCAAAGGAAAATCATCCCAGGCCATTTTGCTCTCTGTTAACCCTTCTGCCTTCACTGATTCCGGCCTTTTTTGGCAGGGAGATGCTGTCCCACCTCTTGTGAGCCCGTGCTGTGGCTGTTCTGCACCAGGAGGACACACACAATTGTGTATTCAGAAATCAGTTGTCTTTCATGTCCTTTTATTGGAGAACAAGCAGTTCCAGGAGCTGCAGGAGTCACAGCCAGCTTTCCTTCCGCCCCGTGATTTATGGTGGAGTCTCTGGTGCCTTGTAAAATCCTGTTCTTCTGAGGCTCTGGGCATGGTTGGGGAGTTCATAAAAATCCTCTTCCCTCTGGGTGCTCTCTGAACTGGGCCCAGCTGTTGCCTTTTCTTTAGGGGCAGGGAAAGAATTTGACCTTTCTCCTTGAATTCCTGCCAGCGGTTATAAAACAGCAAAAAAATGAATTTTCCTTGAAACTGGTGGATGGAAGTCAGTTCCGAGATCTCCTGAAGAACACTGGCCTCCTAATTCGATTTGCCCTCCCCACGAGGGGGGAAATGAGCTGCCTGGCATTCAGTGGGGCTGACAAACAGCTCCTGCAGAATAAGCTGTTCAGCCGGAAACGTTCCGGAACAGCACGGCCACACTCCTCTGGAACACAAGTGACTCCACTGGAGAGTAATGACTCCACTTTGGAAGAATGCTAATTACTTTGGAGAGGGTTTTTATTCTGGAGTAAAGACCTGCTGTCGCAGTGTCCTTTGGGAGGCGTGAGGGAATCGTTTCTCCGCTCCAGATGTTTTCCTCTTGGAGAGGAGGGCTGGAAAGGCAGGGGCTGTTGTGGTGCTGAGCCTGGGGAAGGAAATAGGGTTTCAGGGATGTTTTATAGCAGGGTTGATTTAACCTCAGAGCATGTGGAAGACTACGCAGCTTCTCAGGGCTGTTTTTAGCTGAGTTTCCTCAAGAAATGAGCCTTACATAAGCAGTGTCTGCATCCATAACTTCTGCACCATTAGCTCACTCCAGCCGTGTTTAGCCCAGTGCAGGAGGGGTCAGGGGTTGGGCTTCCACGTGTCTGGGTGCTCAGGGAGATGCTGTGCTGGGGGGGAGGCTGCAGGATATCATTATGCTGATAAAACATGGAATTACCTGGGGAATGGGATGGCCAGACCTGCTTCTCCTCGAAAGGAAAGCTCCCAAATGGCAAAGCCCATCACACCACACCCCCAGGACTGATTTCTGTGCCCCCGGTTTAATTCTTGGTGGTTTAAAGCTTCAGCAGCCCCACAAACTCTTCTCAGACTGAGCTGGAGCCAGCTCTGAGGAGGAAGAGCTGTTGCTCATCCTCTCCTCTTCCTATTTTGCTGTCCCAGCCTGACCCCCAGCCCAGACATGCTGGAAGCCAGAGCATTTCCCTTGCAGCCCTCCTGCTCGGGATTGTCCTCTGCAAAAGGGGAAGAGAACTCTGCAGCAGATCCCCCCAGACAGAGTCAGACGGCAGCTCGGGGTGGTTGTGCTGGTTCTGCAAATGTTTTACTGTGCTTGCAGCCAAAAGCAACCTCACTTTGCCAGACAGTGGAATCTAAACCCTTCCCCCTCAGCTCTGCGCTGGATGGTGAGGGACAGCTCTTGTTCCGCTGAATTGCCCCAGTTCGTTGCCCAAATGAACATTTTGGGTTGAGATTTAGTATTTTTTGCACCACTGCATGAGGGAGGCAGCTCCAATGATTACTGTGATCTGCTCACCTGGGTTGGAAGAGAAAGAACAGGTGAGGAAAGTTCTGCTTTGGGATGGGGATTGCTCCTCACCTCCTCCCCTTGGTTATCCGAGGAGCCAGTCTGGATAATGTGCTCACATTGACATCTTCTCCTGGTTTTTGGGCGTTTTAATGAGTTATCTCTGAGGAGAATACGAATCCATTTGCTGTGATTCTGCAGGATGGCACAAAGAGGCAAGAGAATACAGGAAAATGGGAAAATCATCCTTGCTGGGGCACGGGGGCCACTTCTTGGCATGCTGTGCACCCCGAGTGGGGTGGTTTGGGGCAAAAGGACCCGTTTTTGTGTCCCGTCATGGTTCTCGGAGAAACCCCAGCTCAGGCAGGGCTCAGGGCAGGTCTGTTGTCCTTGCCAGGAGTCTGTCCTCCTGCTGAGGGGGAGCTCAGCTCTTCTTGCTCCTGATTGTGCCACAGCAGAGTCCAGTTTGGAGCGGAGGGACCCGACTGCCCCAGGGCACAGCGAGGCCACCCAGTCCCCAGCCAGGGGGGCAGGTGGCACCCCTTGTCCTATTCCAGCCCTGCCTGGAGCCAGGACAGCTGTGGCAAAGGGCTCTTGGAGGTGTCAGAGCGACCCTGCAGGGCTCTCTGCCTTGTCCCCATGTCCCCACTGGTCCCTGTTGGTGACAGCCAAACGCCTGCTGGAAGGGCTGGCACCTTCCACGGCTCTGGGATGTGTTCCCAGATCCAGGCACAGCAGGGAGGCATTATTTTTTATTTGGTTTTTGTGTTTTTGGTTTTTTTGCATGTGTCAACATTAGAAAGCACAAACCAGACAGGGAAACATTGAAGAATCTCTCTCCCAGCCCAGCTCTTGTGCTTTTATTTGTCAACACTTATTTTTGTTTCCTGACACAAAGTGGAAACATTTGGTCAGTGTTTTGGCTCGTGTCCCTGCTGTTTTCCCAGTCTCCTGCAGTGTCACTTGGAAGGACATTCCAGGCTTTTTTTGTCATTTCTGTCAGGCATGAAGCTGTGAAATATTTGGCTGGGGGGTAACAGTGTTTTAATCCCAGGAGATGTTTTTGTCCTGGCTCCAGGGCTGAGCTTTGGGTGAGGGAACGTTCTCAAAACCTTCTGCAGGGCTGCTAAACTCCTGATGATTTACCTTAGCAAATGATGGCACACAAAATTGGACAGAAGCAAAAATAATTTGGCTGAGCTGATGCTCAATGGTCCAAGTCTTAGTTGGAGACTTAATAATTTTAATGTAATTACCCTCACTATTATGGTCAGATAAAGCAATGCTCAGAGATCAGGGGAATCTTGAATTTCTTTTTGTTCTTTGTGCCCATCTCTGTATCTGGATAAAACAGGAGAGTGGGTTAGAGGGAACAGGGCTCTGACCCAGCACAGCCTGTTAAACCCAAAATTAAGATTTTGGATTCACCATTTCCACCACTTATTAGACTGGTGAGCAGAAATGTCTTGCAAACAGAGGACTGATTACTTCATAAAGGAATTCCAGTTTGTAGGACCAAAGGTTTGCCCCCTGTGTTGTGAATTGTGCCACCTCTTCTGCTTTTAACAGACAGCTTTTGACCTTGAGCAAACACTGACTCCCCTCAACTCCGGTTTCCCCATCCCTGAGTGGGGAATCTGGAATATATCTGTGTATTTCAGAATATATTTAGAAGATATTGGTATATCTGAGTATATTGGTGTAAAGAGCATTGCAAAAATTCAGCCAAAAGGTTGCTTATTTTTTAATATATGTGGGGTTTCCTCCAAAAAGCCCTATTACATTATCAATGCATACAATAATATAAATACATCCCGAAGGATCTCCCTGGCACGGAGACTTTTAGGTGAACATATTAGCAGGTGACAAAGCCATAAAACCAAATCCTGGGCACCACACCTGCATTTCCTGTGGTAACCCTGGCCTGGAACCAAGGTGGGAAATGAAGAATTGGAGGTGAAGCCTCTCTCAGATCCACGGTCGAAGAGCAGAACGTTCCAAAGCATCGGATTCCCTGTTTATTTATCCACATGTGTTTAAGGATTGGCTCCTCCCAGGCAAAAGGCAGGCAGCACCCGTGAGCTGATGGAAACTGGGAGCTCCCTGCTGTCTGCCAGGTTTATTATTCCAGCTGCCCTGGAACTTATTTACCAAGCAAGGAGCCAGGATGGATCCCTGATGGAATTCCAGCCACTGCTCTGGAGCTGCAGGAGCAGCCCTGGCTTTGGAACCCCCTCAGGCTTGGTCTTGATTTGTTTGACATTTGAAATGGGGGGATGAGGACGAGGAAGGAAAGGGAAATTCTTGGCTTTACAGGTTTGTTCTGTCAAGGAGTCAGACTGGAAGTGCTGGGAGTGAAAGTGAGGGCTTGTTTTCCCCTGCCAGGAGGGATGGGAACGGGACAATCTCCTGGGATGCTCCTCCTGCCCACTCCATGGTGGCACTGGGGGAATGGGAATGGGGGTTTAATGGCAGGGAAAGCCTTTATCCCTTCCTTGGGATCACTGGAGAGCTGGGGGCCAGGATGTGGCTCCCTGGAGAGGCCAAGCAGGGCTGGGAATGAGTGACCAGGACAGCACAGCCACAGTGACCAGTGTCCTGCTCCTCCCCTGGGCTGCACAGCTGGCACATCCCTCAGTGGGAGCCTGGATTTATGGATTTAACCTCCTCCTTGTCAGCTCAAGGGACCTTGATTTCCATCTTGAGGCTCGCCCAATCTCCCTCTTTTACTTTACACCTCCAGTTTCTGCCCCTTTCCCTCTCTGACAGGTCCTGTAAATCACCCCTGCCGAGGGTTTCTCTTCCCTGGCCACCAATCCAGGGCAGGCTGGATCCAGGTGATGTGAATCCCTGGGCTTGTTCCTGCTTCCAAGCTGCTCCTCTATGCCTGTTTTCAGGCAGTTGGAGCTGAAAGAATTGGTTTTGAACAGAGGCTTGGAGCCTGCCTGCTCGAGGGAACTTCACTGTACCCTTGAAGAATTACCTAATGTGGTGAGATTCACTTGTCTGGTTACCTAAGTGCTTTGTTCCTGCTTTTCCAGAGAGGAATTGCTGACTCCCATCAATGTGTGCTCTGAAATCGTGTTTCCTGGAATCTACATCCCTTTCCAAATGCCAGAACTCCATTAGAGCAGGGGAGGGGGTGTAAAAAGCCCCCTCAGTTTAACACTTTCACCTTAAAATTCCATCCTTGCCCCAGAACTTGCTCTGTGACATCTGCACCATTCCATTCCTCCCACAAACCAGCCACGATCATCCTTGCTGCTCTGGCTGCTTGTTCAAAGCCTCTCAGGGCAGCTGGTGCCTGGATATTTACTCCAGCCAGGCAGGAAATGTAAGTCCTAAAATAATGCAAAAAATGAGGTTTTTTGCTTTTTCTTTGCTGGCCTGGGTGTGTATCCTTTTTTTTTCTTTACTCCATCCTGAAAGAGCAGAACTTGAGTGTTTTAAGGGGTTTTTTTTTGTACCCAGCAAGCTCCCTGCAGGGCCAGGTGATTGGATTTGCTGGGATTGTCTCCTGGGGTGAGGATCTGGAGGATGCTGCAGCTGGCCAGGGAGTTGTGCTGTCTGTACCAACTTTCCACGAGGCTTTGAGGGTTTTTCCTTTCATTCAGGGTGCTTTGAATGTGGCTGTTTATGATATGAATGATGTTCTGTGGGCGTATATATATAGATATTTTATATATGGAGGATTATTTTGTGATAGGAGACAAGCTCTGGCATGTGTCTGCTCCTACTGAAGGTGATTTTATACATATTTATTTTATATTTTATATATGAAGGGTGTTTGCATGCACAGGGACCTCCTCAGGCAGTGGTGAGAGAGGCAGAATCCTTGGAGAAGGAGGTGCCTGGATGGAACATTCCCTGGGATATTCCTGGGGAGCTGAAATGGGAACCAGCTCCTGCCTCCTGCCAAAATCCAGTGCAGACTTCCACAGGCATCGGGCACCAGGAAGCTACTGGGACATTTTGGGAAATGCAGGGATTTTGTCTTGTCCTGAGAGGTGAGGCATGAACAGACCTGGATAAAATATCTAAAAATAAGGGGTCATTTTGTGGGGTCAGCTGGCAGGGCTGGAGTCCCTATAACCACCCCCAGCTACGTGCTGCCCTCTCCATCCACATCCTGGCACCATGGATATATTTCTTTATCTGTGCTGCCTCAAGAGCAGGATTTTCCAGGGGGTTTGGATTTTTTGTGATGCCCTTGGGGCATTACCTGTACTCCTGCCCAGGTGAGAAGGCCCTGACTGGCTGAGCTTCTCCAGAACTCTGGCACTGCTCTCCCCTGCCCTTGAAAGCAAGGGGAGATGAAGAGATAGCGCCTGGCTGGCCACCAGAATGAGTGGTTTTCATTAAAAGTGTGTGAAAAGCCTTGCTGTTTCTCAGCAGTGATTAAATGAAAATATATGTACACGCCAGAGACCTGATGTCAGCCCTGTGGGCAACACAGCCCGAGATGAGAGACTGAAGAAATAAGAAATTGTCACTGATGTTATGAATTCGCTGTGCCCCCAGGTCTGAGGGTTTTCCTTGATGACAATTTTTTAATATAGAGCACTGAAATCGCTTTGAAGCCAAGAATTCCAAGTGCAGCTGGCAAAAGGGGGGATCTGCCACGCAGGAGCCTGGCAAAGGGAGGGATTCCTTTAAATCAGCTGTAAAGAGTAAACTGGGGGGACCTGAGAAGCACTTCAGGGCTCTCCTGCCTTCTGTTGTTGAGCAACACCAAAACGCTTGGGGGTGTGGATTAATCTGGATTTTTAGCCCCTGGGGGTCAGGAAGGAAGTGGAAGCTTTTCAGGGCAGCAGAACACCAGATTTGTCTCCTCACAGCTGGAGGTGTTGCAGCTTTTTGACCCCTTTGCTGCCCTCAGCGTAAGAATCAGAGATGCTCAACAAGTGCCTGCTGAGATATTGTCCCAAAAGCATTCACTGCACCCCAGCAAGCTGCAAATTCAGGTCAGGGCTCAGGTGGGAGGCAGGTGTCCATCACTGGTGCTCAGGGGAGCTTTTAAGGCCAGCACAGAATTCTCTTCTTTCTCCCCTGTTTCACAGCTCACCTTCAAATTCTCCTCAGAGAACAGAACAGGCACAAAGGCAGCTCAGGAAGGGCAAGAGACATCCTTGTCAAAATCCTTGGTGTCAAAAATAGCTGCCTGAGACATTCCTGCTCCTGCTGCTTTAAGCTAAATTACGATCGTAGCTCGCTGTCCTCGGGTTTTTGCAGCGCCGTGTCCTTCCCTCCACAGCATCTCCCAGCCCTGGGTAGCTGCAGGGCCCCATCCCTTCCTCTCATGTCAGACATCACAGGCAGGCTGCAGAGTGCAGGGCTGCCAGATCAGACGGCCCTGAACGAATGTGGAACCCGTGGCTTCGTTAGCGCCGGCCTTAGAGGACTTTGGGAAGCTCCTTGAAGCAGGGGAGGAGGAGTGTGGGGTCACTGCTGCTGCAGGAAAGGGGACAGGGCTGTTTGGGCTGTGCAGCCACCCAGCTCAGCCCCTCACAAGTGAATTTGAGCGGTTCCTTGTTGGCTTTATGTTCATTTTGGGGCAGAGCTGGTGGCTGCCTTTTCAGCTGTCCCTCCCTCGCTTTCCCTCTTCTGTACCTCCTTAAATCTTCAGGGTGAGTTCTGCCCAAACTTGATCCCGTTTTATCCTCCCTTTTCTGAAGCAAAAGCTGGATTTGCAGACCCTCGGGTGCTGAAAGCAGCAGTCCTCTTCTTAGTTTTCCTTCACTCAAGTCTGCTCCTGACCGGCACAGAGGCCCCAGGTACGCGCCAGGTCAGGCAGGGCCAGGTCACCTGGATCATCCTCTCGAGTGCTTCTGGTGGATCCTTGCCGTGGATCCTGAGTTCCCAGAGCAGCTTTCTGAGCCTGAGGATTTCTTTTCCTCACTACCCAGCCCTGTTGGCCTTGCAGACAGTGTGGGTGCTCTGCAGCAGCCCCTGGTAGAGGTCTGTGCTCTTTCTGCCAGAGCCCTGCAAATGCAGGAACTCTGCAGCCGGGAAGCTCTGCACCCTGAGCAGGAAAAAAAACCCTGGATGTGCTGAGAATTCCTTTCCTCAGCACGGGCTGGAGGCATCCTGGCCGGGGGGGGGCAGCTGCTGAGAGGGCTCAGAGCACGGGCAAGGGAGGAGAGGCTGTGGGAGCACGGATTTGTGCAGGGGCTGCTTTTTCAGAGGGATAAAGAAGGACCAGGCTGCGAGGCATGAAAAACCTCCCTGCTGGAGGTGCCCTGTGCCTCCGGCTCTGCAGGCAGAGCAGAGCTGGGGCTGGCTGTGCCGGGGTGAGGTGCTGAACGCAGTGATCAATACTTTAATCAGCCGTGCTGGTGGAACTTGCCTGAACTGGGAGGCAAAGAATCCCAGAGATTAATTGGAGGGCTGGAGCTCCACTCCGTGAATAATTAAATCAGAGGCAGGTGAGAAGGGGCAGGAGGGGGATGTGGCCCTTTCAGGCTGGAAACAAGGACAATTTTCACACTGGAACGTGCAGAGTGGCTGCTGCCCCTCTGAAGAGGGAACTGGGGAATTCTAATTTAGCAGATTGCTGTGACCAGTGGATTATTTGTCACCCTCCCTGGGCTCAGTGTGGATTCCTGTGACCAGTGGATTATTTGTCACCCTGCCTGGGCTCAGCTTCCTCTGGCTCGTGTTCCCTGCTCATCCTGGAGCCCTCTCAGGGAGCTCTCCCTTAGAGTTGAAATGACAGTGCTGTGTCTTTCTAGAACCTCCCATTTTTTCCTTTTTCATCACTTTTTTTTTGCCCTTTACACCAAGAGGACTTTTCTCTGTCCACAGTGTTCCAGACAAATGAGGTCTAAGATGGAATGTGAGCTCTGCATGGTCCCAGGGCTCCTGGAAATCATCCTGACCAACTCCAGATGCCCAAAGGCATCGTTTGAAGTGTGGACAGACTGGCACAGGCAGGAGAAATCCCTTTGGCCTGTGAAATCCATGGAAGGAAAGGGAACTTTTTGGGGCTCAGGCATTGCCAAAGCCGTATGATTTTTTTTACAGGATTACCTGAGTGGAGAGCCCCGTGGGGATAAGGGAAAAAAAGGCTGTTCTGGAGTGATTCAGGAATTTTCTTTTAATTTAAAAACTAAGGGCAAAGCCTGCCAGTGTTAGGATTTTAATTAGGGTGAATTAAAAGCTGAGAGGGAAGTGGAATTATTTGTAAATAAATAACTCTTAAAACCATGATGTACAGCATTAGAGGAAAGGGCTGAGGAGAGCAGATACCCTGCTGGGAAACATGGAATAAATGCAGGACAACAAGGCTGGGTTTCAGTGCTGTCACAAGGAACTTGTTTGGCCTTTAAAAGGCCCAGACAGTTTGTGATAAGGGATGAGATCTTTTTCTGTTGGCAGCGAAGAAATATTGGCAATAAAAATGCTTCAGCTGCTTTTAGACTCTGTCCCGTGATTTGATTAATATCCTAGATTCTATTTATTTTTCGTGATGAATTGGAAATCCCTTTTCCCATTGATTTTGTCAGTTAGAAGGACATTACCTGCACAAAAAAGTCAGCTCATCACAGCGGTCTGGATTCCTCACACCTGCTTCAGCCTCATGGTTCCCATCAAAGTGAGTTCAGTTCATTTTGGCAGCTTTGAAAGGACCACGCCCCACGCCCCAGACCTGTAAACCATCAAATCCCCTCCTCCAAAGCACCTTCAGCTCAATTTCCCTCCAGTTTTACATCCCAGAGCCCTTGGTCAGTAAGTTTTCCTCTTCCCCCCCCAAAAAAAATAAATTTGCCTCCAATTAAATCCTTGGGAAACATCCAGATAAAATAGTTGTAGTTCCTGCTTTACTTCTCAGGGAGGGGAGATGAAGATTTCTTTCTAAAAGCCTCATGCAAATGTGCAGCTTTTGCTGCTGTTCAATAAAGTTGATCATTTTAGTGAGGAAGTATCAATGCAATTTTCCACACCACTGACTTAAAGATTGGCTCTGGGTGTAAATGCAGGTATTCCTTTTTCTTCCATTTGTGTGGGGAGCAAACAAAAGGGAAGAAAATCTTCTGTTGTCTCCCAGATAAACGTTATTATATCTTCAATAAATCTCTGAAATTCTGCCCCAAAATAGGCAGCACCACTGCATTTTTGCAGGTCCTTAGTCCATCTGTGCCTCAGCTGAATGCAGAACTCGAGAATGTCTTTCCAACCCATTACACTTCCCAGTGAAAAATGTGAGAATTACCTCTGATGTTCGTGGGAAGCCATCAGGATGTAAAGCACCTGAAAATGAAATATTAACTTTGCCACCCAAGCCAGTAATGGTTGTTATGTTTTGTATTATAACACATTAAGGTGAAGTTCCTGCCTTAGAAAGAAATAAATAAAAAATCCCTCAGCTCCCATCCCAGGAATGACAGGCTGATGGGAGAGGATAAAATTGGAAAGTTGGGGAGGGGGGAATATAATATATTCAGAGTTTAGATGACAGTGAATATAAAGACAGACTGAGCTTAAGTGGAAGTTGCAAAATATCCTTGGGAAGTCTTATTCCCTCCAGATTGCTGCCAGATATCCTGGAAAGTGTATATTTGTAGCAGAAGAAAAGCTAAACCTTATGGATTGAGGAAGTAAAAGCATCTCTGCTGCTGTTTAGTTCATGGAATTGACAGAAAAGCTCAATATTTGTCCCTTTTTGGAGCAGTTTCCTGGCTGGGCTGATCAGGGTGGGTGAGCACACAGCTCCAAACGCCTGGGCCTCGGGAGTCTCTGCCTCTCCAGGGCAGGAGGTTCGGTTTGCCTTTAATTCTGGGAAAAATTTGGCTTTTTTTAAGGCTTTTTTACCCCTTTATTGCATCGTGGTGGGACCTGCTCTGAGCTGGAACCCGCAGACAGCAAAAACACCTTGAGAGACTTAGAGGAGAATGGATAAAAAAAGCTTTAATTCGCTGTTTTTTCTTCACTGTCCCTTCACTTTTTGCTCCAAAAACCACCTTTCATCGCTTAGGAAAGAAAATAATTGGGAAAAAAAACACCTCTCCAATCCTTTTCCTGCTCTGTCCCCTCCAAAAATCTGAATTTCCCTTCCCCACAACACTGCTCATTTCAATGTGAAAAGGAGAAATTCTGGGTCATTAGCACCGATTGCCTCATTTTGGAGCCCGTTTTTAGGGTTATTTCTTTGGACTTGCTTCTGTTTGGGGTTTTTCGCTATTCCTTGAGAGAAAACTTCTCTTTTTTTTTTTTTTTTCGCAGAAATAACAAGTTTGAGGCCAGATTTTGTAGTTAGCAGATGCCAACAGGAATCCTGTGCTCTAAAGAGCCTTTAGATAAATGGGTTTTTTTCTCCAGGTCTGCTAATTAAACAGTCTGGAGACTTCAAGGGCCAGGAAAGAGGGGAAAAAAGGTGATAAAAACAATGCAGCTGATAATATTTAGGTTTCAAAATGATCTCCAGTGAGTTAGAGGGGGCACCAGGTGCTCTAAACGAGCTCAGATGAAAAATTACAGATAAACGGGAAGCAGTGGATAACGAGGGGCAAAGTTTTTAATGTTTTCTGGGACTGAAGCTGTGTTTTAGAGCAAATTTCCTGTCAGGAGTTAAAGCAGGCTGGATGTTTTCATGGGAATATTCCTAGCAGGGATTTCTCTTCCTGGAGGTGCCACGCCCGGAATTTTTCCCGGTTTTAGTGACTCCACAGTGAGTTCATCTCTGCCCTCCCCTCAGCCCGGCTGGTGCAGGTGATTATTGGCACCGAGGGCAGGGGGTGAGGATTCTTTTGGAAAGCCTTGGCAATTCCCTGGAGCAGGATGTGGGAATTTGTGTGCAATCAGGGAGTTCTGGCTGGTTTTTCCATCCCAGGACGCTGCTGGAATGCTGGATTTGGCTTCTTCTGGTGCCCAGCGTGACCGGCTGCTGTCCCTCCCCACCTCCCAGGGCTGGGCTCTCTGCCTTTCCAGGGAGAGGATTTGGGATCCCTGATGGATATTCCTGGGAATCTGCACCTCTCTGAGCCATGGGATGTTCTCAGCCCAGCCGGTGCAGGTGATTATTGGCGCTGAGGTGAGGATTGTTGGGACAGCCCCAGCTCTCAGTCTGCGACCTCCCCTGGGCAGATGCTGAGGTTTGGATTTGTTAAACCCAGCCTGGGAAGTGCTGTCTGAACTAAAAGCATCATCCAGAATTCCACTGGAGGCCTTTCCAGGCCACGCTTTGTTTGCAGCACGCTCAGAAATTAATTTTTATTTGCAGCCTCGTGGGGGAAGAGGGATAAAAAGCAAACAGAGGGAAGTGCAGACAGAAGCTGCATTGGAAATGTTTGGAAAAGGCACTGCAAGGTCTCCCAGGCTGGTCAGAGAGGAAAGTTTTCCAGGTGAAGAGTCCCCCGCAGGGATAGCTCTGTGGAGTAATATTTAGGGGGAAAGCAATCAATTATGATGAATAGCGAATTATTTTCTGAGCATTTTATGCTATTAAGGACACATAAAGCAGAAGAGGAGATAACCATCCCTATTAATAACGATTAACCCACCCCTGCCAGCAGCTGGGTCCTCACTACCTGCCCAGACCAGAGCCTGGCTGTGTCATGTAACACTCAGAATTCAGCACGCTCTGTATTTATCACCATTATTTTGTTGTTCTTTGTTTTGACAATCATCATCAGTGAGTGTCTGCAGCTTCCCACTCAGGTGTGGTGCTCTGCCAGGGCTTGGACATGATTTATCTGGGCTAACAACAATAATATTCCTCATCTGGAATAATCATAATATTCCTTACCTGGGGTTTGAGGTGCCTTTAAAAGCTGTGCCATCCCCAGGGGTGACAGGGAGGCAGCACTGACACGTTCTGTGCTAAAAATCAAATTATTATTGAGACCTCTTAATCTCTGCAGTAAGTGCAGCACGCTCTGGCTGATTGCTTCCAAGGAGAAAACTGAATTTCTGGGGTTTTTTTTGTTGTTGTTGTTTTTTTTTTGTTGTTTTTTTTTCTGTATTGGGATTTTTGGAGCATCCAGGAGTTGTCAGAACAAGGGGATGATAATCCAGCAAGGGAGAAGTGAGGACAGGGAGCTGCCCCCAGCTCAGAGGGGACATGGAGCTGGGCTTGGGGTGCACAGGCGTGGGGAAAGGGGAAAAGCGGATTAGGGAAGGCAAAGAGTAGGGGAAAATTAAAATCCCTTGTGGGAGAAGGTGGCTTTGTCCCCTGTAGTCCATTCCAGAAAAGCCACCGTGCTCTGTGCGAATTAGTCTGGAGACCAGGAATCCCTGTGGCTTCTGGAAGGAAATCTGTTTACAGTGAATTCATGGAATAGAATCCTCATTTAGGATGGAAAAGTTCTTTAATGTTGAGTCCAGCCATAAACCTAACACTGGCAATGCCACCACTAGCCCATGTCCCCAAGTGCCAAATCTACTCCTCTATTAAATCCCTCCAGGATCTGTTAAAGCCCCGTGACAAACTTTTTGGTGAAGAAATCTTTCCCTGAAATCCAGCCTAAACCTCCCCTGGTGCATCTTTCCCCCCTCATCCTGTCACTTGTGAAAAACAACAAAAAAAAAATCATTTAACCATTTCTTCTTTTCGTAATTTATTTACCCACACGGTAAATGCTGTTTAATGGGAATTTGTAAATTTATTAAGGTAGATTTTGCTGATTTTTCTGTGTGTGTAACTGGTGGGTGATTCCTTTCTCCTTAATCTCCTTAAATCTTGTTTTTGGTGGCTGGGTCTGGGTTTTAAGCTTGGCTTTTGATGGCACAGCTCTCACAGCAAACTCTTGGCTTCAAGGTGCCTCTCTGAAGTGCACCAGGCAAAGCTTTGCTGGGCTGGCTCTGTCATAAGCAAAAAATAAAAAATATTTTTTTTAAAAAATGGGTTTGAGGAGAGGGAAAGCTCCTGACTCCTTCAGGAAGGGTGGAATTACTCAGATTTTAAGGAGTGTAATTAAGGATCTGCTTGTTCTAGGTGAGGTTTCCTTGCCCCAGTCTAGTAATTAATGATCACTCATAGAGAAAATTAACCCAAACCAGGCAAAACCTTTGGAATCACAGGTCATTTGAGGCCCCCTGCTAAAATTGGCCACAGACAACACTCCCCCTTCGGGTCTAAAAACGCCACTCCCCACCCTCAGCCCCATCTGAGATGTGACTCAGAAGTGACAGGGATGTGTGGATTCCTTGGCAGCGGCACAGCCAGGAAGAGATCCAAAGGAAACAGCTCCAGCTCTCAGAATCCCTGAAAAAATGAGGGCTCATCCATTTGGGAAAGGCTGCTGCAGGAGCCAGGGCACTTGGAATGCTGTGGATGATGTCCTAACACATTATCAGCTCGGAATTCTGTTGAGTTTGACTCCAGCTCCTTTCCTTCCATCCCTGGTAATTCTTCACGTGGAATGTATTGATTCCATTTGCCGGAGAGTTCGTTCCCTTAAATATTTTTTCCATAATGTGGGGTTGAACATGTTCCTAATGGCTCCTGCAAGCCCTGTGTTTCAGTGGCACCAATAAAGTAATTTGGTTTAAATTGAATTGGACTCGGCCAAACAGAGAGTGGAAATTGAGAAAGGGAGCAGAGAAGTGCAGGGTTCTATTAGAGGGGAAGGAAAGCAAAGGGAGAGAGGTTTTTGGCTTTGTTTTTTTTTTTCCCCTAAAGGAGAGAAAAAATGGGGGAAAAAAGCAAGGAGAACTGACAAAAACATCGAAGTGGGGAAATATCAGTGCTGGGAGTGCTGTGCTGGGATCAGAGTGCACGGATGGGAGGATGCTGTTTGGAACACAGAACCCCTGGGCCTGGCAAAGAAAATGGGAATTTTCCTTCTGGATTTCACCCTCCAAGGGGAATTTCCCAGTTCACCGGCTGATTTGCAGCTTCTGAAAGGAGGGGGAAGGGGACAGGGGACGTGGTGACACTTCTCCATGCCCTGAGCAGTGAAGGAGAGCAGCCTTTCCTTCCAGGTGTTGCTTAGGATGTCTCCAGGTGTTCAGGCACCTTTCTTGACCTAAAGATGAAGCTTTCAATGTTCAATATCATTTCTTCAGGTCTGTGGGAGCACCGAAGTTATTCCAAGCCAGAGGAAACTGAGCTGTGCTCCCATTCCTTCTCCAAAGGGTCCCTCTCCATCCTTTCCCCCATGAGGGCACAGCTGAGTCAGACCACTCTGTGCATTTTATTTCCTTCCATTCTCTGTTCATTTTAAAGTTTTATTATTTTTTATAGAAATCTTATTTTAACTTTGATCTGATTTTCTTGTCTAATTGACAGGGAGTCAATTATCCCCCTGAATACGACTGTCACACACTCAGCAGCAGGAATTGTCAGATGTCTCTTTTTGGGGGGAGGCAAATGAATGTCACCTCTCCGTGTCACCTCTCCATCCTCCCCTTCCTCCATTCCCTTTGCATTTGTTTCCCCTCTCAGGTTTGTTTCATTGAAGATTCGATTTGAAAACAGGGAAGTAAAACAAGGAAGTGTTGGATAATGAGGGAGCAGGTGAATTTTGATGGACTCCCTTTAGGAGGGGCCGTTGCTGCCTGTCAGGTTCCCATGGGATTGGGGACATTTCCTTCGCTTTTGCGTCTTTCCTGTAAAATTATTGGGAGATTCTGTCCTTGTGAGTGAAGGAGGTCTTTGAGAGTCACTTTCCCAGTGCACCAGGGAGCACCTGAGCCAGCCAGGAGCTGTTTGGGTCCGGGTCCATGTGCAGGGATGAATATTTGGGGATGAATAATGGCTGGAAAACTCCCTTCATCCAACCCTTGCTGCTCCTGTGCGCCTCAAATCCAGTGCTTGCTTTACGGGGTGGGGGGCCTGGAGACCAGCATCGTTATCCCCACGGCAATCTGGAGAGGAGGAAGCCACAAAGAGCCCAGGAATTGCCATCCCCCTCTCCTTTTGCTTCCTGGAGGGCACCGAGAGCGCTTAATGACATCTTGATATTTAAAAACCAGGCAGGAGCTGAAGCCTCTCGGGTTTTTCGCGGGTGCCTGACATTTGGGAGTGCTGTGATGGGATAAATGCTCCGAGGAGCTGATGAGGTGTGAGGACCTCCAGCTATGAGGAGATCACAGCCCGGGCTAACAGAGCTAATGATGGCTGGGGCACTCTGAGAGATGCTGGACTGGGGAGGAAGGTGCTGGGGAAAAGGGGATCTTGAGAAGGGGATCTGGCTCATGAGAAGGGGAGAAGGGGCTCAGGGTCAGGAGAAGGGGCTCAGGAGAAGGGGATCAGCCTCTGTCCTCGCCCTGTGGCAGTGGGAATTTTGTTGGCTGCCTCCACTGAACCCACCCTGAGCAGCATCTCGCCGAGGGATCTCCATTTCTGGGGCTGTTTTAGGAGTTGGGCCTTTAAAAAGGACACAAGGGTGGCTCAAAGACACAGGAATGAGCACTGAAGTCTGTGCAGGGCCTTGGCTTCAGTGCTCCTGACGTTTCCATATGCCTGGTAATTAAATTGTGAGTCAGGGGAAGGAGCCCAGCTCCTCTAATAGCAGGGAAAAGGAGGCAATCATGGAACTTCCATCTGTCTGCAAAGATCCTTTATGGGGCAGATCCATCAGCAGCCCTGAGCCGTGTGCCAGGCTCAATTAGACTAAACAGGATCAAAGGGCAGCCTGGGTAATAAATATCCCTGCAGAATCCAACTGGAGTCTTCCCACTCACTGCTGGAAGGGATAATGATCATTAGTGAGTGCAGCGAGATCCACATCCAGAGAAAGCTGGGCTTGGGAAGGGGGTGATGTTTTATTAGGCAGTAAAAATACACATCTCCTTTCCCTAGGATTGCAGCAGGCTGCTGTTATTCCCTGGTTTGCCTTTTGGAATTTGGGGAAGGACTACCCAGCCCTACATCGATTGTGGAGAGGTGGCCCAGGTAATTGGGAAGTGTTTAAAATGTACACGGGGTAATTGAGAGCTGCTGTAAAACCCTGGGCCAGGCTCAGAACCTCCTCTCTTTTAATGAGGCATAAGGTGGATGGAGATAGAGTCTGACTTGCAGGGAATTGCTTTGCTCTCCTGTTTTTAGGGCCCTCTGTGTGCTCATGGAAAACCTTCCAGCAAAACTTTTGTGACACATTTCCTATAGGAAACGTAACGCCGATTGTGTCTGGAAAAAATAAAAAAGCTGAACTGAAGCCTCTTCTGCCTCAACAGCAAATAAAGAGAGAATAAAAATATTTTAGTACCAAGGCTTGCGTTCCATCAAATTTCCTCCTGCCCTTGCAAAATGATACAACAACAAAAAGTACCTAAAGGGAAGGGGTATTTTCAGGAGATGAGGCTGTTGTGTTATCTGAGCATGGATTACAATGATCCAGCCATTCAGGAAATGCAGTTTTGCTGGAATTGTTATCAAGGGAAGCCTTGCTGGGATGTTTCACTGCCTGGTCTGCTTTGATCTTTCCCTGGGAGTGAATTTAAGGAAGAGCTCAGTGACTCTCGAGGCAGATAATCAAGTGACCCCTCCTGGCAGCAGCTCTTTCTCTCAGGGGCAGGGGGAGGCTTCTCCAGGGCAGCTCAGGGATGAGAGGGGCCTGTCGTGCCCCAAAAAGGCAAAACCCTTTTTCTGGGGAATGCCCATCCTGGTGAAGTTGAGCATTGTAGGCCGGCCTGCAGGAGGGTTTTAGGCCGGCCTGCAGCAGGGGTTTGAGGCCAGCCTCAAGCAGGCTTTAGACAAACCTGAGCTGTTCTTAAATTGGCCTGAAATGAGGTTTTAGACCAGCCTGAAGAGGGGTTTAGGCCGGCTTGCAGTGGGGGTTTTAAGCTGGCCTGAAGTGGGGGTTCAGACTGGCTTGATGTGTTGTTAGGCGGGATTGAAGTGGGGGGTTTAGGCTGGCCTGAAGTGGGGTTTTAGAAGAACTTGAACTGTTCTTAGCCTGGCCTGAAATAGGGTTTTAGACCAGCCTGAAGAGGAGTTTAGGCCCATTTGCAGTGGGGGTTTCAAGCTGGCCTGAAGTGGGCTTTTAGATGAACCTGAACTGTTTTTAGACTGGCCTGAAGCAGAGTTTTAGCCTCGCCTGAAGCGTGTTGTTAGACCCCGCCTGAAGTGTTAGACCAGCCTGATGGGATCCCAGCTCTTCCCTCTTCATGCCTTGGCTGAAAATTCCCCCAAACCAGTGGCAGGATGGGAAGAGGGAAGAGCCCCATGCCCGGGGCTCAGCCTGGCTTTTAGGAGCACCTGATTTTGTTGACCATAAATATTTTTTGCTTCTGCATCTCTTGATTTTTTTTCTGGGCTTTTGGTGGGGGTGAGTTACCCCCAGCTCCACGTGCCAGGGAAATTTTCTCCTCTTCTCTTCTCTTCTCTCTTCTCTTCTCTTCTCTTCTCTTCTCTTCTCTTCTCTTCTCTTCTCTTCTCTTCTCTTCTCTTCTCTTCTCTTCTCTTCTCTTCTCTTCTCTTCTCTTCTCTTCTCTTCTCTTCTCTTCTCTTCTCTTCTCTTCTCTTCTCTTCTCTTCTCTTCTCTTCTCTTCTCTTCTCTTCTCTTCTCTTCTCTTCTCTTCTCTTCTCTTCTCTTCTCNCCTCTTCTTCCTCCCCAGAACAACAATTTAAAGCCAAGAAAGCAAAACACAGACTCTGCAAGTGAGCACCAAACTGTTCGCCCTTGTTTGCTGTGCTCAGGATCCCCCCTGGGCCCATCTGGTGCCTTTTGGCTGGGGCTGAGCTCTGCTCTGTCAGCAAAATGCTGGGATTAACAAATCCCAGCCTTGATTTAGTGCTCTGGGAAGTGACCACGATATCAGAGACTGAATAGATCCCAACTTTTGCTAAAGGGCAAGTGAATTCTGCCTCTGAGAGCACAATTTATTGATTCAGCACGCTCCTCTCTGACACTCAGTTGTCTGAACCTCCCATTTTTCACCTTTTTTTTCGCAATTTATTTGCACTGTGCCTTTTTTTCCCCACCCTGCTCCATGCAAATAATCACATTAAAAGCAATGCTGAGAACGCTTTAAACCTATAGAGTTTACAGCATATGAAAATATTTACCTGGTGTTGCTGCTTCCTGTAAATATTGTGGGTTTTGGTGCATTTTTTCCCGTGGTGTTATCACTGTTTTGGAGCTCTGCCTGTCAAGTTGGAGCACATTTGCATAGGGATTTGCTAATTGACAGCTTTTAAGCTGCTAGGGAACAAGAAAAGAACTTTATTTCTCCCCGTGTCAGCAGCAGTGCACTTTATTTTCTTACGTGCGGTTCAAAATATCTTTTTTATTTATGGAATTAAAATTCACTCGTTCATTTCCTTGGATTAAACACCGCTGGTTATCCTGAAATAGTTTATTTTTCTAGTGGTATTCTGTATTTGTGTCAGAAAACTTTCCCATCCTGCTACATCCCAGGATTACAGAGGTTACTTAGGAATTTTTGGGGTTGGTTTTTCCTCCAGCTCCACACTGGAAAATAAAAATCCAACTCCAAATCCTCCCTTGTAGCGAATTTACCCCCCCAAAAATATCCTTAAGCCCCTCCTCATGTGCAGCATTTCTTCTCCTCTGCCTGCCAGATGTTGATGATCGTTCAGAAATGGATTTGAGGACGGCAAAATAAATCAGCAGCACCCAGTGAGAGTTTATCCAGCAGCTGGAAATTTGAATTACTTCCCTATTTTGATGGCCTTGTTGGGGTTTTTCCTTCTTTATTTAATTGGAGTTACCTTGTATCGGTGTTTTCTGCTAAAAAGGAATCCTGGTTTTCAGGGTATTCCTGCTTTATGACAAAGGAAAACAAATTAAAATTAATATAATTACGGGAAGAGAGGAAGATCCTAAAAAACAAACCACCCCCAAAATCCCAGCATCACTCAAATGATGGCCCAGGGCAGAATTTCTAGATAAGATTAAAAACAAACTCAGCTTGGCCAAATGTTTTTCCTCCCCATGGTTATGTAATTTCTTCGGGTCTTTTGCTGAATAATGAATAATCATAAAAACCCCTGCTTTTTTATTTTATTTTTGAATAAAAGTGTGAGCTCTGATGGGTTTAGGGAAATGTTTTATCCCTAAACTAGGAAGAATAGTTTCCTTTTAGGGTCTTAGTTCCCTTGTTTTGGGGTTGGTTTGGTGGTTTTTATTATTTTTTTGTTACTCTGGATGATTCTTGTCCCAGCTATGGATGCAGAGAGATGTTCAGGATTCTGGATTTCCTCCCAGGATCTCCACACTGAAGAATTTTGGATGCTTTATCCCTCTTTCTGTGAAGAGTTGGAAATAACGGATTTAATTCTTTTATTCTCATAATTACACCTGATATAAGTGTGAGGATATAAGTGACCTGTTATAAGGAGAGGGAGGAGGTTGAATATTATCCCTGATATAATTTGGAATAAGGAATGTAATTTGAGTTGACTAAAACAATTCCTGAGCTTTGGCAAGTCCAATTAATGATTTTCAGCAGGGAAAAAATAGGCAGGAAAAAGAATTTTTAGGAAGAGTGCTTCAGTTTTGGCTGGCATATTAAAAAAATGACTTTGCATGGAACTCAAACTCCAGTGCTCTTTTTCTCCGTATTCAGCCTCTTTTAGGAGGAATTCAGGCTTTAAATTAGGTGTGCCCAGTGCCAGGGATCAGGGGGATGAACTCTGCCTGTTCCTGGGAAGTTCCCATTGTCATTTATTTTTTTTCCCCCTCCTTGCGTTTATTCCCTGTGGCTATTCCTGCCTCCAAAGGGACGGGAAATACTGATGCTCCTGCTTCCCCTGCTGGCAAGAAGGATGGCTGGGAATGTAAATCCTGAGCTGGAAACTTGGGAATTCCCAGTAGGCAAATCCTCCCCTCCTCCTGTGCTGCTTTGGGGACACGGCAGCTCCCAAACCCTTTTTACCCTGCCAATTTTCGAAGGCTTTCAGAGCAAATCCTTCCCCAACTTGAGGATTTGAGATTTTTCCAAAGGGCTGATGTGGCTCCTGTAGAATAATAATGATGCCATGGGGGGGAGCAGGATTTGCAGGGGGAGATTTTGGGGGAATTGGAGCTGGAAAATGGAGCCTCCTGAGGCAGATCAGTGCTGCTTGGCAGCTCTTTCAGCAAGTCCCAGCCACTGGGGTGCTGTTTCTGCAGCCTGATGTGTGCTCAGACTGCTCTGCTGGATTGCTGAACCCTGGATTCCTGACAGGCACACAGCAAAAGGGAAATTAGCAACGGATAAAGTGAATTAAAGGTAATAAAAATTAGCGTCCGGCTGGATTTTCTGTCTGTTCCAGCCCAGCTTTGCAGTTTGGGGAATATCCCGGGTGGAGAGGGGTTGGATGATGCAGCAGGCCTAGGGGAGAAGAGTCTGGAGTGCTGGTGCTGAAAGATTTTGGTGGTGGAGGTGGTGGAGATGCTCTGGGCACTGCGCTCAGGTGTTCAACTGAGCTGGAAAGTCGAGATGGTGTCGGTGAGAAGAATTTCGAGGTGGAACTGAGGAGTGCTCCCTGCACGGATAGGATCTGAGTGGGTGCTGCTTCTCCATGAAATCAGAGAGGAGAGCAGAGAAGGCTGAGAGTGCCTGTGGTCATCCAGCAGCTGGGAGAGGGGCAGGAAGTTGGGTTTGGCTGCAGGGCAGAGCCTTGAGCATCCCTTCAGTGGAAAATGCCCAACAAAGCCCTTCAGGCTTGGCTCCTTTCCCCTCCTGCCTTTGACCTCTCCCCCAGAGCTGTGCCAGCTGGAAAATGCTTCTCTACTTGTGGTTTCCACCTTTTCATTTCATTTCCTAGACAGGACTTGCTTCAAATTCTGGGCTTTTTCTCCAGCACAAACTTCGGAGCCCCTGGGTCTGTCCCACTCCTGCCACTGCCTCCAACCCTGCATTTGACCAAAGCTTTTCTCTGCTGTTTTGTCTGGGACCTTTCCTGAAACAGTTCCCCAGATTCTCCAGGGCTTTGGGAGGTTGATTTGTGAGTATTTTTAACAAAATCTGACCTTTGGAGTTATGGATTTGAAGAGCCAAGCCCTGAGAGCCTGACCACTCAAATAATCCAAGCCACACTTTTCCCCAGTGAGGGCTGTTGTGGAGGGAATGGTTCTTTCCTTCCTCCATAAAAGGAGGAGCTCTCAAACCACCTCCCTGTAGCCTGTAATTTTGCACCTATCTTAGCTGTGCTTCGGCTGGGATTTATGGCACAATATACTTTTATTTTGGATAGCATCTTTCACACAAACACTGCCACTTGAAGGCTTTTCAGAGGCAAATAAAAGCGAGGCAGTGCAGAGTACAAATTAGGGAGAGCAGTGCTTTGGAGGTGTGGGCTGGGGAATACGCTTGAGGCTGGCAAATGAAGGAGAGGGAAAAGCTGGAGCATGGGAGAAGCAGTACTGTAACTTGGAGGGGTTTAAAATGTGGAGCGGTGTGAGAAAAACTGGGGGTGAAGGTGTGTGCTTGGTGGAAGGGTTTGAGGATGGATGACAGCATTCCTGAGAGAGGGAGCAGTGAGAAAGCTGGAATACAAAACTGGAATAAAAATCTGGTGGAGGCACAATTTCACCAGCTGCTTGTCTGGTGATGGAGCGGGCTTGGAGCTGAAGCTCCTCCAAGTGTGGTGTCTGTTCCCCAGTGACAGCTCTGATTTGCAATTTCCTGCTAAAACGGGGCTGTGGATGCAGCTCCAGCCTGCAAGCAGGGCTGCTGGAGTATCTGTCATGTGCCTGGTGCCACTGGCACAGGAAAATGAGGGAGCTGTGGGCTTCAACAGAGGAGTTGTCACCGCTGTCACAGCGAGCTGGCTCTTCTCTGCAAGGACAAGCTGAGCCTTGCTGAGATCTCAGACATCTCCGAGCCCATCACTGCAGAAAGCTCTGAGTGAAGCCCCTCATACCCTTCAAAATCTCTGGATTAGGGAGCAGGAACTCTGCTTTTTAGGGACGTTGTCCTGGCTGGGGTGGAGGTGTCCTGATGCCAAGGCTTTGATCCCTGACAAGCGCAGGGATGAGGGAGAATGTGTGAAAGGCCACCAAAACCCCGGTGGCATCACCCCAGGGATGGATCTGTCCTCTTGGGGCTGTCAGGGATGAGAGGGGATGTGTGAAAGGCACCAAAACCCCGGTGGCATCGCCCCAGGGATGGATCTGTCCTCTGGGGGCTGCTCTGTGTGCCTGAGCCAAGTGGCAGCGCACAAATGCAAAATAATGAGGCAGCAGCCGAGAGTGTCTGGAGCAGGCGGGAGGAATGAAGATGGATGAGTGTAGCTAAGAGACAATTTGAAAAGGGATAAATACAGGCAACAAGTTATTCACCGCGGCAATTTGTAAGGAGTGCTAAAAACCTTCAGACAGGATTGTTTCACATCGCCTCGCTTTCTATTTGCAGCCTGACAGTTCTCATGTAAATGGTGCTGATGGATGGCTGCAAACCTGGGCCCTGGAGCTGCTCCTCTGCTGTTGATCAGCTTAACTCTTCTCGTGCTGCTGGGCTCTGAGGGGCAGCCCCCGGGCATGGAAAAGTGGGAGACTGAATGGGAAAAACCTGATCCTGGGCGCAGAGAAACAGTGGGAAGGGACAGGGATACTGAGCAGGTTCCATGGAACAGGGGGAAGCTGCTGAAAGGCAATTTGGTTGGGATTTAATGGCCTGAAACGCAGGGAAAGATGAGGAGGAGATGGAGAATTTTCCCAGAGAGTAAAATGATTGAGAAGTTGTCCAGAGAAACTGTGGCTGCCCCATCCCTGGAAATTTCCAAGGCCAAGTTGGACAGGGCTTGAAGCAACCTGGGATAGTGGGAGGTGCCCTTAGGGATGGGACAAATGGGCTTTAAGGTCCCTTTCAATTCAGGCCATTTTATGATTTTGTGATTCTTCACTTGGCACCACTTCTCCTTAATCATGGTTATAACCTGGACTGACCTTCCTACATCACTTCCTGAGACTGACAGGATTCCGGGGAATACCCTGATGGCTGTAGCAGCTGGGGAAAGAACAAATAAATCTATGCATGAAGATATAATTACATTAAACTCAGCTTTTATTTTCCTTTCTAAGGAAGGAGAGGGAATTGCTGCAAGCAACAAGAATAGGCAGGAGCTTTGTAAAAGAAAGATACAGAGAATTTGAAAATGGTGTTTCGTTAGAAGGCTTTGAGCCAGGCTAGGCCAGGTAGGAGAGGCATTTCCATCCTGCAGGATTAACAGAGAAAAACAAGTGGAGGGAGAGGAAACAATCAAGGCAGACTCAGCTTTAGCCCCATTTCTTTTTCAAACATCCTACTTAGAGGTGTTTCAAATGCAGTAATATTATATTTATATTACACGTGCAGCCTCGTGGGGATGTGGGTATTGGGATGAGATTTATTCTTGTGCCTCCTGCCCACCTTCCCCCGAGTTCTTTGTGACCTGTTCTACCTCAAAATGGAACTGTCATCCCCTGCCAAGTGCATTTTGCCAGACTGAGCCCAGAAAGAGTGGCTGGGTATGAACAGGACTCTCCTGGAGTGACTCTTCCCCGCAATATTCCAGCAGAGAGAGGCTCTGGAGGAGGGATTGCCAATTGTGTCTGGGGAAAGGCTGGAGCTGTGTTGGCCAAGCAGAGGTGACAACCTTTGTCCCTCTGTTTGGAGCACTGCCATGGTCCAGCAGTGCTGGATTCCCCTAAGCACAAGAGGGCTTTTGGCTGGGAACAGCCCAGGAGACCACACCAGCTCCAGGATTGTTCCCCAAGTGCTTCCCTGACCTTGTTCCCTGGAATCCTGCACAGGCTGAGTTGTTGCAGTGCTGAGTGAGCAGATCCAGCAGTGCTGTCCCAAAATTTGCTTTTAGTGTGGATTTTTCCTGGGACAGCGAGGTCGCTGCCAGTCAGGGCTGTTTGCCCTTGCCAGGGCTATGCATTCCCTGTGGAATCACCTGCCTGTGACTCAGCATTCCAGGGATTTGTGGCCCTTCCCTCTCTGCTGCAGCGTCTGATGCTCTGGGGAGAGCAGCCAGGTAGCCAGGTGTACATCAGGCTTCTCCAGCAGCTGCCTCCTCTCTTCCCTGACAAGAAATTCCAGGCAGCCTCTGGATTTAGAGGCCATGGTGAGCTGTAAATGGCAGGGCTGGCATTGTTGAGGAGCTTCAACACAACTGGAAAGCTCAATTTAGGAGTCTTCCACTTGAAAAAAATCAGCAGTGCTGCAGAATTCTCAGGCTGAAAACCAGTCAGAAGCCGGTGTGCAGCAAAGAATTTCTGCAGAAATCTGAGAATTTCAGGTTTATCCTTCATCTTGGGTTGATTTGGACTAGGTATAATCCCAGGAAGGACAATGTTCTCAGCTAAACTGGTTTATTTGTGTGTGTTCAGGTCCTTAATTCATCTGAACTCTTCAGTTAATACTGATTTTAGACCCAGTTCCACCTCTTTCTCAGCCAACCCATCTTTAAACCTCTTCAAGGAGTATCAGGGTTTGGATTCTAGTTCATGTGGTGCTTTACTTTGTCCCAGCTGGATTTTCTGCCTTTGTAAAGGAAGAGCTGTGAGGTTTTTGGGTCCAGGGGAGTTATTCCTGGCAGATTTCTGCAATGTGGCACGTGGAAACTGCGCTTATGAAGGTCACTTTATTTCTACTAAATAACTTAAAATGTGCTTTTATGCAGCAATTTGATTTAGGAGTGGAAGATTTTTGAGCTTCCCTGCTGGGATCACTCATGAATATTAAATTAAATAAAGAGTGAAGGAGCATTGGCCCTCGAGTTCTGGCTCTGGTTCCTCTGGAAGAAACGACCTGTTAGAAACCATGGATTGTGCTGATGGTTTGAGCCTGGGAAATGCACCTGGAAAGGGAAATAATCACACTGGCTCTGCCCCTTCCATAAGTATGGCCTTACCAGCACAGACCATGAGGAGAATGGATGAGAAACTGGGATTCAAAGCCCTCTGCTAAGCAGGCAGCTGATTTGGGACATCCTATTCCATACTTGGATTGCAGATCCCTCCAGCCCTTTTGGGATATAAACCTAAAATTTGATCCGTTTTCTCCTCTGACTTCACCTGTTTGACTTCACTTTTGCAAGCTACATTTTCCTTTCCTCAGCCTGTGGTCGATCTTCTCCCAATCACTCCCATTAATTGCACGATCTCAATTTTAGGCCTCACGCACTGAAAATCGGGTTTTATCCCATAAACCCTCCTCAGTGCAGGGGTCAGGAGCTGCCCTTGCCTGGAATTCTCTTGTAAAGGTCCTTTCTTATATCTGATACTCCCATATTTTGCTTATTAGTCCTTCTAACCTTGTGTCTTAATCCGGAAAAAATCCTAGGACTGGTACAACTATGCAACTTTTGGAGCCTAAATCCAAAAAGCTTTTGCTGTGAAGTCCCGCTTTTTCCTGGAGAGGTATTTTCTGAACACTTTTATGGAAAAATCTGCAAGTTCCCTTGGGTTTTTGTTTTGGTGTTTGCCAGGAATCTTTGCCATCCTTTCAGTGGAGAGAGGAGCAGGCCCAGGGGAGAGAAGTTCTTTATCTGGAAGAGAACACGTGGTGGAAATAAGTGATGCTGGAGTGTTGTCACAGCAAGCACGTTGACCTTGTGCTTAAACGGTTATTGTGGGCATTCCGAGGGGGATATTGGCTGCAAATGTGTTACTGACATAATTAAAATGTAGTCACTGCCTGGGTTTCCTTGCTGGGAATGGTGCAGATCAGCACTGGAGTGGCAGGCACGGAGCTGTGGAGTGGGACGAAGCTGCAGCTACTCCTTGCCTTAGTCTTTACCACTATTATTAATTTTCATTACAGAGGAAATGAAATTCAGCCCAGGAGACCCTCTTTGATTCCCAGGGAGGAGAGTGTCTTGCTTTTATGGCAGGAAACTACACTTTAAACTGCTTTTAGATCCCCTTGCAGGCTGGTTTACACTTCAAGCCCCAGTTTGTCAGCTGGCAGGTACCTGCTGCTTCCCCTGGGCACCCTTTTCTGTCTGCCTTTGGTTTCCTCCTCTCCATGCTCCAGGGCACCAGGCAGCTTCTAATTAATGAGGGTCAGGAAGAAAATTTCCCTGGGGAAAAGTTATTTTTCTCTCCACCTGCTTGCAAGGCTTTCTGAGCCTTCTAGCAGAGCTGCCGGGCAGAGGGAGTGGATGATGGTAAATGAGGCTCGTGCCTAAACCAGCCTGAAAATGTCAGGGCTTGAGCTCTTCCCAACATCTCCTGGACATTTGTGGCTTTCCCTGCTTCTTCTGGACTAACTACAGATGCATTGGAGTCAGTTGGGAAATATTGGCTGGTGGGGGAATAAGTTGCCAGTGGAGTTTTGGAGGAGTTTCTGTGGAAGGCTTGGGGGAATTTCATCCTGCTGGTGAAATGCAGTCTTTGCATGGAATTCCCAATAGCAGAGCTCCAGGTGCAGGCAGGATCCAGGGGAAAAACTCAGGGATGGGTCTGGTTTTAGTTTACACGTTGTGATGGTCACCAGGGGAGGCTGAGAGAGAACAGCCAATTTTTTATCCTTTAGAGGAAAAGGGTTGAGCTTATCTGCTGATGCTCCCCATGTTCAATTTACCCATCTCTTGGAGCATAAAAAACATTTCTCTCCTATCTGGGGCACTCACAGCAGCTCAAAACCCTCAGCTGAGCAACTGCTCCCAAGAGTCTGGAGGTTCTGCTCCCTCTGAGAGCAACAAACTCTTAATTTTCAGTGACATCTGCATAATGGGTTTTTCTGTGCTGGGAAATCTCACTGAGGTGGGCAACAGTGAGGGGGAAATAGAGTTATTGCGGGTTTTTCACCAATGAGATGACTTTACCAAATTCCCTCTGTGACTATGACACGAGCACAGATCTCTGGTGTCCCCATGAAAGTTTTTAACCCTCTGGTTGTTTCTGACAGTAGAGAAAATTTTCCTCCTCAGCACCACCCCTCAGTCCATCCTCTCTAATCATAAAAAAGGTAAAGTTTTCCTCTCTCAAGTTCCAAAAATAGGGAGCTCAAGTATTCAAAGAGCTGCTCTCGTGCCCCACATCCTCCCCAGTGCTGAGGACAGGGTGGTTCAAGGACTCTTTCAGCTGCCTGGAATAAATCCCAAATCTATCCTTCAAACACTTACCAAGAAGCAGCTTATTTGGAGGTAGAGGCTGGGAGAAGCTTGGAAAGGAATTTTATGGAACTGGAATTTGGTTTCCTCCTCAAACAGCAGCTGCCCAAGGTTCTGCATTAGCCCAGGGACAGATCCTGCAGAACTCTGGTTTTTGGAGGGAGCTGGAATCCATCCCATCCCAATCCACTGATTTCAGTCCTTTCCCTTTTGGATTCCAGCAGAGTCAGCACCTCCACCCAGCTGATTCTGGTGCTGTTGCCTTTGGGGGTCAAGCTTTGCTTTTTCTATTTGTTCTCTCATCCTTGTTGGCACAAAATTTTGGATACAGCAACGTCTCCGGTCAGGATTTATTTTTTGTTGGCTTGGGCAGATTCCCATTGCGTTGGTGATGCAGCAGGAGAGGAGCTGCAGTGATTTGGAGCTCCCAGGCAGGCTGTATCCAGGATTTGTGGATGGCTGAGTGATTTCCAGGAGGGAGTGGACTGGTTCAGGTGGACACAGATGCTGGAAAGCTTTGGGATGGGTGGGATATGGGGGTCAGGAGGAATAAAAGGGGAGAGATGCTATTATAAAACAGGAACTTTTTTAACCCAGCAGCCAGCAAAGGCAGTGCCAGCTAAAAACCCAAAATGAGGCACCTCTGCCTTCCATCCTAGTGAAAAAAAAAACACCTTTCTGTGCCCTTTTACTGGGTCCTTTTCCAGTTCATAGAATCCTAAAATGTTTTTTTTAGGATTCTATGAAGGAAGGGACCTTAAAGCTCACCCAGTTCCATGGCAGGGACACCTCCCAGTATCCCAGGCTGCTCCAGCCTGGCCTTGGGCACTCCCAGGGATGGAAAATCCACCCCCAGTCCTTGCCTAGGTGTGATCCAGGCGCTGGAACGTGCCCTGGGAAGGGAAAGAGCAGGGAGGATTCCTTATGAGAGCTTCCCTGGCCCAGCTCTGACTGACAGCTGCAGCGAGGTGAAATCTCATCTCCCTGATATTAAAGTTAACCTTTATGGGTTTCACTTTAAACAGCTGTGGAATTACACCGCCTGTCCTTTAATCGTTTTAGGAGAAGGGTTTTTTGTTTAATGCTTCAGTCCACTCAGATTTACTGGAGATGGGAGGGAGAGGGCACAGGAGGAGGGGAAAGGTGGTGGAGGCAGCACTCAGTGACAAGAGCAGGGAGTTTTCAGGGGGATGCCTGCATTAATTTGGGCCAGGAGATTGCTGGAACATTCTCTCTGGGAATTTACCACATTTGGGAAGGGAATTATGTGTTTCTTCCCATCTTGGGGAGAATAAGATAGAAGGTTGCTGCTCCAGGCATAAAAAATATTCAGGGAAGCAAAGCAGAACTGATACAAGTCAGTACAGAATAATATGGAATAGTTGTGCCTTCTGTCCTCCCTCTTCAGGCCCAAATATTCCCTTCAAAATCCTCTCTTGTGCCCCGCTGCATGAAGCTGCCCCACACACACAAATAATTGATCAAATCCTCCCCCAGTTGGACAAACTCAGGAAAAAACCCAAGCCATGAGAATTGGTCCCTTCTGAGAATCATTGCTGTGTCCCCACTTCCTGCACTGGAGCCAGTTATCTTTAATTAACACTCCTAAATTCCCTTTTCTCTCCTTCCCAGACCAGTTAATAATTCTTGGATCTCATTAATGTTTTTATTTTCTCCTCAGCAAATTCACATTTTCTTTCCAAGTCCGACTTTTTAACAAATAATGAGTCTAATTTATGCTTGTACAAACGAGCTGACCTTCTCAGCTTTATATTGCAATTTAAAATAAAATAAAAAGGGAGGGGAGGAGTGCTGGAAAGTGACTCCAGAAGTGGCTGTACGAGCACTCCTTTGCCTCATCAGCTCTTGGATTTTTGTATTAATTGGCTGATTTTGGCCCCTCTGGAGTGGGAACAAAGTGTCCCTGCAGCACCAGCCCCACCATGAGTCAGCAGCATCTGTCCCCACCTGGCCAAATTCCCCACTCTGCCTTTGGAGGGTGAGGCAGGAGCTGCCAGGGCTCAGCACAGCGAGCAGGGATGTGTTATTAGAGGAGGATGTGTTATTGGAGGAGGATGTGTTATTGCAGGCTAAAAACTTGAAATGCCACACCTTTAAATAGCTGCGAGGTGAGCAGAGGGAGGGGTTTGGCCACTCCACCTGTGCTGTCCTCAGCCAACCCTCAGCGTTTGGAGGGGAGGGGGGCTCTGCCGTGAGACTGCAAAGAAATGGCCATGGAAAACCTGGAGCTGAAGGAGATGGAAGTGTTTTTTCCCTGAGATTTTAAGCGTGGAATAGCAGCGCGAGTGGAGCAGAGGACATAGGCACTACAGAGAGCTCAGAGCAGGGCTGTGTCTGCCTAAGCTCTGTGGGGCTGAATTTAATGGTAATCACTGACCCAGCACTGCTTCCCGGGCTTGTTTTCATCCTCGGAGACCCCACAGCCCTGGGGGTAACCAGGGCAGCAGCCGGGCTGCTCTCCTTGTCCTGATCAGCACCACGCTGAGTTAATGCCGGGGTCGGCTCCTGCTGTTTCCTTCACCTGAACCTCCGGTTCAGGACTGGAAGAGGAGGCTGGGACCAGAAATGTGCAGTTTTTCCCTCAGTGTCCTGTCACTGTCACTGGCAAGAGCCACCTCAGGGTGTTTGCGAGGACCTGCGGAGCCGTGGCATCACTTCGGGGCTCTCAGTGGGTTTGGGGTGTCCTTTTCTTTCATCCCATAGATTCCTAACAGGGCTTTGCTTGGGGCAGCACAGCCAAGGCTGTACCTGGGGAAGGTGCTGCTGCTTTGTCAGCTGCGATTGCTGCATTCCCCTGGCACAGAACGAGCTTTCCCCGGAGCTGGGGACTTGCAATTCATCCCTCTGGGCAAAGCTCAGCTCCAGCAGCGGCGGAGCTGAGCTTTACAAAGCCTCAGCCTTCACACACAGCCCCGGTGGTGCCGGTGCCCTTCAGCTCTGCTCCTGCAATGCCCAGACCCCGCAGGCACGAGATCCAAGGGTGGGATTCCTGTCCTTGGGGCTGTGCGGCACAGCAGAGCCCCAGCAGGAATTTGGGAGCTCAGGAGCCCAGCAGTGCCCGGGGGAAGGCGCAGCTGTGGCGGGTCTGAGAGCAAAGCCATCCACAAAGAGCATAAAAAGGAGAAGAATTTGGCGTTTTCCATCCCAATATTTGTCTGTCGCCATCCCGGGGCGGATTCCTGCAGAGGAATCCTGTCGGGGAGAGGCTGCTGAAGGAGCTGGTGCCAAACCCCCAAACCGTCTCGTGATGCGGCAAAACCGAGGGAGTTCAGAGGCAGAGGGGACGGAAATCGGAGATAAAAGTGCCCGGGCAGATAAGAGGTGTGAGACTGAGCTGACAGGAAACAAGGCCGGGTTTAGGCTGGAATCAATAGCCCGGGGGGATGGAGATGGGATTCATTACGGGCAGGCTGAAGCAGATTTTACCCACCCTACAATTCAGTGTGTGCAGGAGAATTAAGGACTTTGACTTCCCAAGGACTGACAACAGAAAGGGGGATTTGCTGCAGATAAAGTCAACTCGCATAACTCTGTAAAGGCTTAGAGGATGTGGAGGATTCCATTCCTTTCCTTTCTTTCCCCCGTTCCTTCTGTTCCATCCCCTATCCCTGCATGGACACCCGCACCAGCAGAAGCTCAGTTCCAAAGGGCTTTTCCTGCCTTAACTGAGTTGGCAGGAGAACTGAGACAGACTTTGCAGGACCGTCCTGCTTGGGGCTGTCCAGGAGGCTCAGACAGGGACAGAGCTGGAGCGTGATGAGGATGAGGAGAGGCTCTGGGATCCCCAGATTAATGAACTCTTGTGGAAGGGACACATTTTCTTTCAACTCACCAACTCCCAGGCTTTTTATTTTTCCCCCTTTGCCACTCAATCCATTCAGTTTCCTCCCCACCGGGCACAGGGCTGGTGGAGCAGCCCCAGCCAATCCCTGGTTAAATATTTCCAGCTTCTGACTGAGCAGAGTGGAACAGGGCAGATGTCTTTGGGCAGAAGACAGAAATCCTCCCCTTTTCCTCTGGAGGAGGAGGAATGAATGGATGAGTGGACAGGGGAGCCCTGTGCCAGACTCACTGCTGCTGTGGGACAGATTGTGCTGCTCCTCTCAGGGCAACACTCTCTGGCAGCAGCAACTCCCTCTGCTCTCGGTGAGCCTCGGGCTCCAGGAAATTCTCCTTTGGCCTTTTCATTTCACAGTGGCTGAGGATGACATTTCCAAAGCAGTCTATGGGAATCAGGTGGCTGCATCCCACTGGGAGCTGGACGTCGGCTCAGGGATAACATTTGGATGAGCTGCTGAGGCTTTCTGTGCCTCTTCCCTGGATAATCACAGCTGCTGAAAATCTGATTTGAGGGCTCTCCTAGACCTCCTTTGTACCCTCAGCCAGCACAGGGTTTTGTGGGATCTGCTGTCCCCCGCCATGAGGATGCAGGATTGAGTGACACTGGCACGGCGGGAGCTCTGTGCTCTTTGCAGGGTCCCTGGGAGATGGATCTGTAGGAATGGGAAGTGCTTCTCTGTCTCACTTTGCCCACCTGGGCAGGGATGATGAATTTCCTCCTGCCTGGCTTCCTCCTGGATGTGTGAAGCTTTCCAGATGAGCTGCATCACTCCACAGGCACGGTGAGGCTGTAAGAGCCTCACTTCAGCAGCTCCCGTTTGTTCTGGGAGTGTTAAGCACCTAACACAAGGTCTGGGAGCAGGATTTTGTACCCCTGTGATAGGAATGCCAGGCAGAATTAATAATGAACAGCCCAGGTCCTGCTGGTGCTGCAGAGGAGGGGAAGCAGCTGTTGTTTGTTTGGTTTAATGGCTCACAGGAACAGGAGGCCATAAACAGTTAAATTCCTCCTGACAGCTGGGGCTGCTGAGCTCTGTGGCTTCTCCAGCACCTCTGCTCCCCTGCAAAACTCGATGTTTTTCTGTCCAGTGCTTTGATCAGAGGGAGAACACAAACGACACCTTGATGACCGCTCACATTTTCAAACGCAGTCCAACAGCAAGAGCTGTCACCTTTCATAACACCCCCTGGGCTGCCCTGGCTTCCTGTCCCCCCTCATGATTCCTCACAGCTTTGGCTCCCTGGGAGATGTGGATGAGGAGTTGGCTTGTTGGTTTTTCTTTTTGTGGCTGGTCAAGTAATTTCTGATCAGTGAATAAAAACAAGAGCTGCTTGAGAAGTCAGGAAAAAGCTGGGGATCAATGGGATGTGAAGTGGTTTTTCCCTCAGGGGGGCTGAGTGCTTCCATACGAGGGTTATCAGTGGATAAATGAGTTGAGGAGGTCGGCTCAGCCTTGCTGCAAGAATGGCTTTTTCCAATTCAGGCCATGATTTAATTAGACCCCTGAAACTGCGACAAGACAGTGCTGAGAGGATGGATATTGGACAAATAAATATTAAAGAGGCCACTTTCAAGTTGACTGAAATGGTTCATAAATTAGTGCTAAAGTTGGGCAAATTGCTTGAGGTGGAGGAGAGACTGGGAGGGATTTTGTGTGTGGACTCAGGATTAGCAATCCCCAGCAGGCTGGGGTGGGGCTGGATCTTTGCTCCTGGATGCCAAAGGAAATCCAGGGTGTAGCAGAAGAAAATTTTGAACTGTAGATCACGACCCAGAAGTGAGAACTGCTTAAAGTAAGATTAATTGAAACTCAAAATTGCTGTTGTGATTGCAGTGTGTTTTTAGAACCGAAGTGCTGGGTCAAGGAAATATTTCAACCTTGTTCCGTGCTCTCTCCACCCAAGCTTTGTGCTCTGCTCACTGTTAATTAAATGCCTAATTATTGGGGGTGGAAGCCCCCCTGTTCCTTCTCTGCCTTTGGAATGCTGGAGAAGGTCGTTCAGGCTCCACAGCCACTTCCAAAAAAGAGAGGATTGGGCATTTGCTGCAAGGTGGGGATTGCTGCCCTCAACCCAAACCCTCATCCACCCTCACACTCCAAACCAGCCTGTCCTGAGCAGGCTCCTCCTCCAACTCCTTTATCCTGAAAACCTCAGCTTCTCCTTTCATCACCATTTCCCTCCTTTCCCCTTCTCCTTTTGAGAGTGGGCACCCAATTTCTCACTCCTGTGAGCAGCTGGGGCTCCTGGAAACCGAGTTGGAGAGGGCTCATTTTTCAGGGAAGTGATGCCTTGCAGCATCCGCTGCCCTTCCTCCCTCCCCCATCACCTGCAACCCCTGTGCACACCTTGACAGATGGGGATGCTCTGAGGAACTGCTTCAATTTTTTACTCCTTCCTATAATCCATGGCTGCAGTGCCAAATGCTTTAAAGCTGCTGCTGCTCCATAGATCACCCCAAAGAGGTGAAGTCCAGTTAATAACAGCCTGGAAAATGCCATCAATCAGCAGAGGGAAAACGTCTCCCAGCAAACTCCTTAGTGCCCAGTGTGGCTGTTTGTGGCAGAGACAGATGGGGCTGCGGTGCTTTGGGGGGCTTTAATTCCCTTTTACACTCTCCCTAAGCCCTTTATCAGGGTTTTTCTGATCCAGGCTGCTTGCTTGGGGCTGCTCTTCTTCCCCCCTGCCCTAGAATTCCTTCTGTGCTCTAAGCCAGCTGTGTGCAGAGGATGTTTCTGTCCCCATAAATGCACAATTTTACATTTTAGACAGTTCTAAACAGTCCTGCTCAGGACTTCTACCTCCCTGCCTGCCTCCTCCTTTCAGATCTCTCCTGTCCTGACATAATTCCTCAGCTGGGTCCCTGCATGTCCTTTCATCTGTCACAGCCACCGGGTCTCAGCAGCTGAGTGCCACAGTTGTCACCAGCTAGAGAAGTGATGTAACACCAGGCAGGTGGTTTTGCCTCCCTCCCTGTGCAGCTTTTTCTTCCATGCATCATCTCCTGCTGCTGCTGCAGCCGTCACAGGGTGGGGAGTGGCAGCAGGGATGGGGAATTTGTGGCCCTGCCACGGTTTTCTGTGCATTTATATTCCAGTCCCTGCCAGGGGTCAGGGTGCCACTGTGCCAGGCACTGCTTTCAGTCACTATAATGAGAGGTGGCAATGTGAGAGCCATGCAGAAGGAAAAGGAATCTTTATTCAGGGCAAAATAAGGAGCAGAGATTGCCTGGGGCTGGTTTTCCTCTGAGAGGATGGAATATCTACAACCCGGAGTTGTATTCCTCACTGGTTCCCAGCTGTGCTGTGCTCTGTGTGCACACACCCCACAATCTCTGTCCTGCAGGTGCCCATGTCCTGCTCTTGGTGATCCAAACCTGCCAGGGTCACACAAACAGGGGTTTTTTTAGGAGAAGCTCAGCATTGTCCCTTGATAAATGTCATGATGGACTCAGTTTATCCTCAGTAAAGCCCCTTACCCTCCCCGGTTAGCTGCACTGGAGGATCAATACCGAGAGGTCTCCCTGTGCTGATAATCCCACTGGAGAGGTTCGCTTGGGGGTTTTTCCCTCTGGGAAGGGATCCCTATGCAAATGCACACCTTCATTCCCTGTATCCCAGCTTCCAGCACTCCCTGTGCCTGGCCACGTGCTGCTGGGGGCTGCTGCCCTGCTCTCCCCAGAGCTGTGTCGGGCCAGATGGGATGGGAGCAGGGAACAAACAGCTTGGCTCTGGCTGTGCTCGAGTAAACAAGGGCTGAGCAGATTGTGGGGAAGCGAGGCGTGCACCGGGTGACCCCTGCACAGGCAGCCTGTT
This sequence comes from Tichodroma muraria, assembly GCA_013390105.1. Classification (NCBI taxonomy): domain Eukaryota; kingdom Metazoa; phylum Chordata; class Aves; order Passeriformes; family Sittidae; genus Tichodroma; species Tichodroma muraria. The sequence continues at coordinate 268,573 of WAAG01086689.1, read as the reverse complement.
GCACTCCTGTCTCAAATACCTGCCAGACAAACGTGATTTTCCTCCTGAGGGAACTGCAGGGGCCGCAGAGGTGCAGGACACTGCGCTGAGAACCCTTGCAAAAAGTGCTGAAGGTAAAAAGCGATAACAAAGCTTACAAAGCTTTACTTAACAAAGCATTGGACAGAGATCCTGATGCTCCTGGCCTTCTCCCCACATTTTTTGTTATTTCCCAGCTCCCTTCCCAGCTCTAGCCTGCTCTGGGATGGGTTAATAGCTTATTAATGCTCTGCCTCCTAGCAGGGTGTTTGGGATGGCTCTGAGTGCACTCTGAGTTATTAGGAGCGGGTTTTAATGGCTGCATCCCTTCCCTGCTTGGCTGCTGGGATGTGCAGGGGATGGATTGTTCACTCACCTTAAACAGCCCCGAGTGAAGACCTCCAATCTCTTTAAGTGCCTGCTGTTGAAAGTCAGCAGTGCCCTGATGATCCAAACTGGATCTGGAGATCTTTGTGTGCAGGATAAATAACCACACACTTAAGCCTCTTAATTAAGAACTGTCTGTGCCTCAGAGCAAGAAAACTTTGTGCTGGCTGGCTGTGTACAGGCAGATCAAAAAATCCATATCAAATGCCAAACAAAGCCCTCCGGGTTTATTTAAGTGTCTGCAGGTCAAATGCCATGGCTCAGGCTTCTCCAAGAGGTCGGAATTTTGAGGAGAGGAAGGAATTTTGCTGCCTTCTTCCACATCCCTCCTCTCCCAAAGTTGTATTTCTGGCTGGACAAATGTACCTGAGCAGGATCAGCTTGGAGGCTCTTGTGGCACCAGCTGGACAGGCTCTATAATATCTGAGTTGGTTTTCTTTCGTTTTAAATAGGAAAATAAAGAGAAAATAGTACAGAAGGAGGACAGTGATAGGGACAGGGTTGGTGTTTCCTTCTTTTGAGTTCTTGTTCTGAACTTGCTCACATTTGCTGAGTGCTTGTTTCAATTAGAGCAGGTGTCAGAAACTGAGGCATTAAATCCAAACCAACTTCCTTGGATCCCCAAACCCTTCCCACAGCCGATCTCCTGCAATATTTCAGGGGTCTTTGTTCTGCTCTGGGAACTGACCTCTCAGCCTTGATGCTGAAACATTCCGAATCCAGCCTGGACCCAAATCCAAACCCTCTTTTATCCCTTTTTTTCCCCGCTCTGTCTCTGGTACTTTGCTGTCCCCTGATCCTCTGCTGAGGAATGGGCTTGGCCATCACATTTGGGAAAAACTTTTCTGAATCCACCTGCCTCCAAAGAATTCCAGCCTAAACCAAAGCAGCTCCCTTTTTTTGGTAGGTGACAGCCTGTGAATCCCATCTTGGCCAGATATTCTCATTTGACAGCTTGAAAGTGATCAATATCCCACAAAGAAGTAGGAAATCCTCTAAAATTCGTTTCTCTCTTCCCTTTCCCCCTCTTGGCTGACCTCTCTCCCAAAACCTTGCTGCCCTAAGGTCCAGCATCAGGGAACTCTCCATGAAATCTGCACTCCACCTCATTTTTTCCAAGGAAAACTGCTGTTGTTTGACTCTGGAGCTCAGCTTTTAGCAAACAGGCCCACATTTGATTGCTCTTTTGTCTTTACAAAGGCAGCAGCAAGGAAGTGGCTGAGCGAGTAATGTACTTGTCTGTGTCATTATTAAGTAACCATAAATAAAGCAGATAATAAAAGCAGTCTTTTTTACTCTCTCTTTTCAAACAGTGACAGGAGCTTCCTGGAAAATTACCTTTTTACCTTTTTCCTTTCTCTTAGAGTACAAGTTAAAAGGGTTTTGGTATTTCTCGACATCTAATAAACAACCACTTTCCCCTCATTTTCCCTGTGCTGAAGTGGAGGTAATGAATGCATTTTATCACTGCTCTCCAGAGAAGAGCAGGAACCAGGGATCCGAGGGAATAGGAGGAGGCATCTCCCTCCATCCCCACAGTCTGGGTGCTGTAGGGAAGTCAGACATGGTAATTCCGCTCTTCCATCCCAGAGAAAAGTGATTCCAATCTTTCATCCCATAGAAAAGCAGTTCTTTGGAGAATGACTTAAATTGATCCATGCTATCCACCAAAAATGGGATGTGGGGGGAAAAACCGCCTTTGACATTTCCCTGCAATACAGAGGGAAGAAAACATGTAAATAACCACTTCAGGATCCCCAAAGAGCTGTCCTGATATCCCATCAGGAGCAGGTTTTAGGGGGAAAGGCAGGTTCAGAGAGGGGAAGTGACCGTGGCTGTGACACCAGAGTAATTCCTTAATCCCTTCGTTCTCCCAATCAGGAATCCTGCTTCATGTGTAGAATTTAAAAATGAGATCTTATGTCCCAACATCACTTCTCAGTTCTGACTTGGCAATAAGAAGTTGCTCAGAAGGTGTTGTTGAGGCTGTTTTTTTAACACTGGATGGGATGAAAAAAACAGGATGGATTTTGGGGCAAAGGATGAACCCCCAGTGCACACCAAACCTTTTCCCTGCCTGCAGCTCCCACCTACCCTGGGAGTTTTTTATCAGTGGGAACAGCAGAATTGGAACTCACAGGGCTCAGAAGGGTGAAGCAATTGTCCAGCAAAGATTACTTTCTTTTTCTCTAAATGGAAATGCATTTACAAGCAAAAAAAATTCACTCCTGGCGGCTCAGTTCAAGGAGGAAAAATAAAATAAAAACAGATAAAGGGACTGGGTGAAAAGTGACCATTTGGTGATAGGGAGGGTCTGGAGAAACCATAATCAATGAAACAAAGTTCAAGCTGATCCTTTTCATGAGGGGTTGTGGGATGAGGCTCTCAGGGCACAGGGAGAAGCAGCAGCTCCTTCCTCCCGGCCCCAGACACACTCTGGGAGTTCCAGGAAAACTTCCTGGCTGACATTTGGGGCAGCATCAAAGGGAGAAGTGGCTGGAAATCGGTGTCGCTTTGCTGTGTGCCAGGCGCCACCCCGGGAGTGGATTTGTTGCTGTGGTGGAAAAGGGGATTTTTCAATGGTTTAGGATTTGTAATGTGCTGTGTCCCCCAGGGCAATTCCTGCTCCAGAGGCACTAATTTCTGATTGAGCTGCTGTGCCCTCCCACACCTCAGCTGCTGGGGCAGTAAAAGGTCACCAAACGTAAGGGGAGTGATTTAAATACCAATAACTTCTTTATTTGGGGAACTGATGTGCAGAGTGCTGCTCTCACAAGGGAAACAGAAACCCCCTAACAGCCCCACCGTCCCTGAAGTCCCTGGGGAGGTGCTTTGATATTGGGTGGAGGATAAAATTCCTGCATGGTGGAGCAGGGAGTGCTTTGCCCAAGGAATTCTGCAGAACAGCAAAGATGTGCAGTGCTGGCATCAGGTGAACAGCTGGAGACTTTTCTCAGGTTCTGTGGACTTCACAAAGTGGTTAAAATTAGCAAATTAGTGACAGGAAGTGTGATAGATTATTGACTGTTTATTATTATTGTTTCTGTCAAAAATCAGCCAAGCTGGGGAGGAAAGTCTGCTCCTTTTCCAGTGGTGTTCTCCCTCCAAACCCCACCCTGGCTCCCAAGTGGGCACAGAGGTGCTGGGATCCCCTCTCCTTGCCACTCTCCCAGCAGCAGGAGGCACTTCCAGCAGTGAGTGACACGCTGGGAGGATGGAATGACAGCTTACAAATGCATCAGCAGGAAGCTGGGCTGATCTTTCAAGGCAAAGGGTCTGTTTTCCATCCAGAAGCAAAATTGTTTCCGTGTCCAAGTGGATCACAAGTGACAGGCACAGCCAGGAGGGGAAGGACCCTCTGCCCTGCCAGCAGGGAGTTATCAGGATTTATTTAGCTCTGTGCATCCTTCCGAACATCAGCCTCAGAAGGGGAAGGTGGTGGCAAAAAACAACAACAAAAAAAAGAGATTGAGCCACTAAAAAATGTGCAGGGATCTGCCACCTGTCTGTGCTCCCTTCTCCAGGGTGTTCGGGACTGAAGATAGATTTATATTGGAATGTTTCTTTGTCATTTCCATGTTAATTGAACGATTTAACCTCCAAATAAGAGCCCATTCAAAGGAGAAGGGGTTTGGGTGCTGCCCACAGAGCCTGCTGTGGTTTAGGATGAGTAGGAGTTGAGCGGGAATTGAGGGATTATCACAGGACTGGAGATTAGATCTCAATGCAGTGCCAGTCTGGGCCCTGGGAAGCTGAGTTAGTTCCCTGATGTGAGGCTGAGTGCTTGGCCAGGGGTGCAGAAGGAGGGATTTGGTCCCAGGACTGAGATGTGGTGTTTGGGAATAACGAGGAAGGGAGGGGATACAGAGGGGGCTGTGAAGAGCGATGATGATTTTTCTTCTCATGGGCCAAGGAGGATTAAATGACCGAGAGGGGCTCTCGCAGGGAACCAAGCCCAGAGCTCCTGCTCTCTTCCCGGTGCTTTTACACCTCACTTTTCTCTGTGGAAGCATCAAACACAGGGTGAGACTGATGCCTTGAGGAGCTAGAACAGAGGCTAGACAGAGTTAAGAAGAATAAAGTGGATATTTATTGAGCTGCCTTCAAAGGCCATACCCTGGCAATATCAGTGCCACAGTGCTGGCTCTGCCCGGATGGCTCCAACATGGAAGCGAAAGAGGGCTTGGTCGCAAGATCTCACATTTTTGTATGTTTTACTCCATTTGCACACAGAAGTCAACTGTCCAATGAATTTTCAAATCAAATTACGAAGTTTCATCCTCCTTGCTTGCTTGCGCACCCTCCTCTTTTCACGATGTTTATGCTTTGGGCCTGAACTTTGAAAGAGATTGTCCTTGAGTCCCCAGCTGGAATAGGATTGTTTTGTCTTCAACCCCCTGCGAAAAGATCCTAATAACCCTTAACAGAAAGCCAAAAGCTGCACAGCAAAGCAGAACAGAGAAACTTAAGGCACCAAGACACGGTGAGCCACCAGCCCCGGAGCCTGCTGTCACACCGCTGTGTGCTGCGCCCCGAGCCCAGCCCACCACAGCTCCGCGCCCGAGTCTGAGGGGAAAAAACAAACTTGACCTCAATTCCCGTGTCGGCCCTGCTGCCGAAGGGGCTGGGCAGGGACACGATCGGGTTTCAAGCGCCGCTTGCTCAGCTGCCGGCGGAGCTTTTATTGAAGCGGTTCGGGAGGCGTGTGGGGGAGAGCTGTGCGGCGGCCGGCAGGGCCCGGCGGCCTTCAGCCGCAGCACGGTGACACTTGTCGGGCTCAGGGCATCGCCGTGGCTCCGGCATTTCCTTCCTGCTGCATCGCCCAGGGGCTGCAGCTCCTCCGAGAAGTTGGCCTGTGGCCTGCTAGGACGGAACTGATGCGTCAAGGCCGATCAGCTCAGGGCCTCTCACGCTGAGTAACTCCGTGGAGTGACCTTGGAAGCCACCGTGGGGAAGGCGGGGAAGGGAGCCCTTCCTACTTGACGAAGCAATTTTTTTTTTTTTTTAGACTGAAATTCTCTTTTTTGTCCCCCTCCAAGGCGGGGGGGCTCCTCGGCGTTTTGAACGTACAAGGAGGGATGCGGATGCTGGTGATTATCTTGACATCGCCTTCTCCTGAGCTCCGTGCTCTGTGGGATGCTCCTTGCAGGGTGTTTGTGTGTTTAGCTGTTGCCTGGATGGGCTGAATTCCGCCCTGGCTTTCCCATCCCTTCCCTCGGCAAAGCAGGATCTCCACCGAGAGGGCTCAAAGGGGAAGGAATAGGCAGGATCTCTGTGCCTCCCCTCTTCCAGCTGGGCTTTTCCTGCCAGCACAGTTGTCCCTGGCAATGCATCCTGCTGCAGGAGCAGTGTGGAAAGTGAGGTTATTCCACACACTCCCCAAAAGAAATAAACCATCAGAGCCATAAGCTGTGAAATTTTATTTTTTCCTCGTGCTGCAAGGGAGGGAGAATGGGGGGGAAAAAAAAGAGTGAGAAGTGCTTTTAGTGCTCTCCTAAGCAGGCAGAGCCTCGGGATCCTGGAGACTTCCTCCCATGACAAAGCAGAGTTATTTGGGGGGGTTATCTCTGCCTCCTGCACCTCACTCCTCTCCTGCTGTTTGTCTTCCCAAGGCCGAGTTGAGGAGCTGGAAAGGTGCAGAGGGAAGTGAGGCAGGAAGCAAAATATGATTTAATATTACCTGGGATGGATATCACCTGTGATTAGCGTTACCTGGCACGCCCTGGAGCGTGGGGGAAGGAAACCAGAAGGTGCTGTGTTTTAGCTGCCCCTGCTGCTGTTGGCTGGGGTTGTACCTGCACGGATAAACAATGGGGTTTTTACCGCCTCATCAACATCATTAATGGGGAGATAATTAGCGCAGCGGGAGTGTAACTCTATTTATGGCCCTGCAGAGGTGCATCCTCACCCCAAAGCACACGGGGTCTGTTCTCAGCCTTTGCAGGGGGCTCTGACTTCCACCAGCGTGAATTAAGGCAGAATGAAGTCCGGTTTTCTTTTGCAACTGAACCAGTTTAAGAGCTCTGAGCATTCATCTCCTTTCTGGGAGTAAATAGCACGGTGACCACAGATTAAGGCGCTGCCTGAAGAACAGCTTTAGCTGTGAGTGGGGAGTAAATGTGTTTTTCCAGTTTCCCTGCTGAATATTAATGTCCCATCCCTGGAGCTGGGTGGTTTAGCACGAGATCTTTCCGCAGGAGCCCTGGGTGAATGCACTGCAACAGAGCTGAGAGCCCCAGCACGAGGGAAGGGACTTGTCGGGGGTTTTATTTACAGAATTGATGAAAATAAACAGAGGCATGACATTTTTGTTTTGTTTTGTTGTTTAAACATTCAGGATCACTGCTCCCTAGCAGGTAAAACAATGAAAATGAAAGTTGGAGAGGGGTGAGCAAGGACAGGGCAGTGTTTTGTGGTGCTTCAAGGACAATTTGCTGCCCATCCTCCCTCCCCCAGCTGCAGAACAGCCAAATTCTGCCACAGGACACGATTTGCTGAGTTAGGGGATGATGTGGGGTTTATGCTGTGTGGGTTCGAGTGGGGTTTTTTTGGCATTATCTGGGGGATTCGTTGCAATCCAACAGCCCAAGGTGTTGGATCACATCCCCCCCAGTGCCCCAAGGACCAGGATTCATCCACACTCCCTGTATCTGCTATGGATCATGGACTCCTGTGTGTCCCTCTGAGGACTCCTTTGCCTTATAAAGCCAATATATGGAAATGCAACACAAAACTTAAGCCCTCAGCACTTCTTTAATCCTCTCCGCTAACACAGGAGTCATTCTCTATGCATCCCATAATCAAATTTCCCTGGGTTTATCTGTCACTTGCAGACCTCCATCACCCTTACCTGGGAGCTGGGACTTGTAACACCAACCATGTCCTATTGTTCCCATTTGTTTGCTGAGCATGCGGGTGGAGAGGCATAAATATTAAAATATCCCCATTATAAAGCCAGGCCTCCATTGATAAATGATGTATAAAATCAATTTACAACCCAGGAATAAAAAGCACCCACGAAGTGGTTGCTAGCTCCAGGTACTAGAAAATTATTCCTCCATAACTTGCTCTGACTGGAACTCATTACACACTCTGTCCGTGGAATGATTTTGTTGTTCAAAACTCTGTCACTCAGAGCTTATTTATTCCCTCTCCAGGCAAAGAATCCCGGAGTGGCTGCTGCCTGTGGAGCAGAGAGGTGCTGTGCTCTGCTGTTTTTGGGCACTGCCAGTCCCTCACGCCTCAGTGCTCAGCAGAGTTTGGGAGACAGGGCAGAAGGAAGAAAATCGTGAATTGCTGACGTCTCCTGAAGCCTTGGCACCTGCATGTTTAACTTCAGACAGGTGAGGAGTCCCACTTTTGTCTGATTATGCTGAATTTAACCCCTTGGGCACACTCACCAAAGGGTAAAGTGTCCCTGCCAAGGAAATCAAACCGCTCCAAGTTATCCAGGTTTGAGTGCTGCTTTTCCTTGGGGTTTCCATTTTGGGAAGGAGCAACAGCACCACAGACTTGAGAAATCTGGAATAAAAGCATCTTCCTCCCCTAATACACGGCTGAGTTGTTAGCTTTGTCTTCTCCCACAAATTTTCTGGGCCAAAAAGAAGAAAAATTGTTTGGTTCTTGACTGAGAGGAAATTTGTCTCACCAGCTGTGTATTGTCTCAATGCTGATGGGTTTGTACGGGGGTTTGTGTGTCAGAGCACCTAAAATGTCCCAAAAGGAAGAATTTCCTGTCCTTTGAAGGCAATATCTGGTGTCCAGCTGTGCTGATAGAGGGATGTGACCCTGCCCATGGCAGGAGTGGAAATGGATGAGCTTTAAGGTCCCTCCCACCCCAAACCATCCTGGGACTCCATGACCCTACTCTGCTCTCAAAATCGAGGCGCTGAGGCCTCTCAGGAGCCAAGGTGTTCATTAAATCCATCTCCCTTGGTGGGAACCTCTCTGTGGGTGGCTGCAGGCAGACCTGAGCTCGCTGTGCCCTTGCCCAGCCCTGGATGCAGGCCAGCTCTGCTGTCTGGGAGCTGCATTAGCTGATGAGGCTTTGGGGAAGGTGAGGGAAGTGTGCCCGAGCCTGGCACGTGCCCGCGTGTTCCCACAGATGAAGGGGAAAACCCTTCCCAGCCCTCACCTCCAAACGCTCTGCCAGGCCCTGCCCAGACCTGCCAGGCTCAAGTGAAGGCACAAAAAGGCCAGAGCAGGTGGGGAGAGCAGCAGTGTGAGGGTCAAAGTGATGCCTGCTGCAGGCTGACCTGGAGCAGAGAGCAGGCAGAGCACAAGGATAAAGCAGGGATTTGTTAAAAGGCCTCCATGGGCACAGCTGGGCAGCGCCAGAGCCACACCCAGGATGAACCCCAAAATGGGCACAAAAATGGACAACAGATCACGGGACCTCACACTTTTATAAGTTCTGTTCCATCAGCATATTGCTGTTAATTGTCAAATTACAGCTTCAGGTTGTGAAGCTCCATCTTCCTTGTTTTTCCTTCTCACTTCACCGTTGGTTTTGTTCTTGGGCCTGAAAGTTGTCCTTGGTCTCAGGGTAGAGAAGAAATTGTTTTGTCTCCCTACTCTGTGAAGAAAGCTTAGTAGAACTCAATATGAAACTTAAAACTACTCACTAAACCAGCACAGAATCTAAAAAATACAAAAGCTAAAACTGAAGGCATCAAAAGCTGTGTTACACAGAGTGGCTGATGTGGTAGGACAAAGCAGGGGATAAAAATAAAACCAATGTGAGTCAGCAGAGCATCCTCCGAGGTGGGTCCCATCAAACAGAGCTGCTGAATTTCTGACCCCTCTGCCTGCTGAGAGAAGCAGTGCTGGAAGAACATCCTTATTTTCCTCTCGGGGCTTGGTATCAGCTGGCATTTTGATCAAGGAAAATTTTCCTGAGGTGAAATTAACGTGAGGTGGAGGAGATGCTCAGGAGCAGCATCCCTGGAGGAGGGTGCTTAAAGCAGCTTCCCCAGGGATGGATTATTTTGGTCCTCAGCTACTCAATACCTTTATTAATGACTCAGCTGATGGTCCGTGTCCTCTGCTGGGCTCGGCTGCAGATGAAGTAAAGATTTGTGATGTTGCAAATATTGCAGTTATTGTTGTAGCATCAGGCAAACTGCCTGGTGAGGTGGCCACCGTCCAACAAATCACAGCTAAAAGCTTCCAGTGCTTCTGGAATTGAGATTCCAGAGTGTGGAAGCTCAGGATTTTTCCAGAGGTTGGCCTTGCTGTCCTGCTGGGCATTGTTTTAACTACTCTGTAGATCTGCTCACCAAATAAATTCTGTTTAATGCTCAGAGTCTCCCTCTACAACAAGGGATTTTATCACGCCCTGGTTGGAAATCATCCTGCAAAGCTAGTCCCAGTCTAAACCTGTGTAAGCAAGGAGAGAATCCAGCTCCCTGAGACTTCTTAATTCAGAATATTGGCACCTCTGCAGCCTCTGGAAGAAGCAACACTGTCCATGGCTGGTTTTCGGGATTTTGATGTGAATTGAGTTAGCAGAAATCAACCTGGTGGCTCTGCAAAGAATGTTCCAGCAGCCACCTGGCCAGTGGCAAAATTGGTGTCTCTTACTGCTTCTTTTGTTGGTTTATAGAATAATTTAAAAAATAATAATTAAAAAATCTTCCTAAATGCATGTGGCTGAAATGAATGCAGGCTCCTCCTCTCTGGGCTGTAGCTCCAGGGCTCTAGAGCACAAGGCAGGAACTGTTCAGACAAGGAAGTGCCGTTTTTGGAGTACATTTCTAGGATAGCCCAGGAGGAAGGGCAGGGAGAGGGGCAGAGAGCCCAGGTGAATGCAGGGCTGAGCATTCCTGGTGCTGCCCCTCCCCAGGCTGGCACCACCCTGTGCTGGGGACGCCCTGGGGGCTAAACCTGCCCTGTCCCTCTGCTCTGCAGGGCACAATCGGAGGGTGAATAACACAGAAATCAAACCCCACTCTTCCCTGGGGGGTGCAGCTGGTCCTTACAGCTCCTGTGTCACTGCTGAGCTCTTCAAGAGCCACAACTCCCCCTCCAAACTCATTTTTTCCCCCCTTTTTCTCCTCTGAGGCAGGGGTTGGTGGCGTTCACCTTGTTAAAAAGCCATTATGCTGTAAAACAATCTCTCTCTTAATAACGATATTAATTTCAAATGCCAGAGACAGAGTCATAAAACCTCCTGGTGGGTTGTTCCAAGCTCAGAGCCCTTTCCCTGCCGTGCCAGCAGGATGAGGCTTCTCCCAGCTCCTTCCTCCCTCCACGGGCACTGCTGAGGACTGGAACTCGTATTTTACAGCAAGTACCCTGTTTGAAAAGGTCAATGGCTGATGTTATTCATGGAAAGGGGAAAAAGGAGGAGGGAAGAGGGATCTTCCAGCTTTTTGCTGTGGAAACTTCCCTCAGTTCTGCCGAGGGGCTTTGGCACCTCCTGGGAGGAGGCAGAGGAGTGGGGTGCTCTTGCAGTGCTTGGGAAAAGGTGATTTCAAAGTCAGCCCAGCCTCTGCCTTTCAGAAAATCGGCATTTCCAACAGGTTCCAGTGTGTTTGGGTTTGTAGGGATCTCCAGGCTGAGTGGTGGAGTGCTCTGGGCAATTCCAGGAGCTTCTCTCCTGATATTTAGTGGTTCTTAATGCTCCCCCTAAATTAGTCCTGAGCTGGACTGAGTCAGGCTGTGTAACCCAGCCTGGGAGTTCAGACAAAAGTCAGGAGACAGGATTTGCCCAGTTTTAACTAAAGGCAGTGAGGGACACAATCCATATTGTTTTCTGGGAAAAAAAAAGTAAAATAAATCATGTCCACCTTCCAGCCTGAATTGCTTCAGCTTTAAGCCCCCAGTTTTTGTTCTGCCTTTGGCAGATTAGAGAGACCTTTACTCTCTCAGGATGGGTTAGAAAGACCAACAAAACCCTTTATTCTGTCAATAGGCAAATAAAGCCTGGCTTTGGTGTGAAGTTCAGCTTCTCAAAGGCTGGGACTTACTGCTCTGTAGGTAGCTCTGGGTTGGACTTCCCTCCCTCCTGTTATTTATAAACTCCAGGGCTCTCTCTGTCCTGCTTTGGGGGTTCAGGGGTGTCATTCTGCAGCCAATACTTACCCAGATAAAAGTTTTCTCTGAATTCTCTCCCTTAGAAGCACCCATGAGAAATGTTTGGGTTCCTGGGCTTTGGGAGCATCCTGTCAGCTGCTCATCCCTAAAACATGAAATTCATGGAGGCTTTCAGAGCAGGCTGGAGTATCACTGCCCCATTTGCTGACCTGGTGCATCCTACAGCCCTGAACTGCTCACTCAGGAGCCTTTTGCTGCCATCTCCCACATTCCACCTCCTGGATTTAAGTCCAAAATGCCAGTTTGCTGGACGAGCAGGAGAGAGGGGCAGGAGCCGCCTCATGGAGGACATCAGAAAGCCCAAAAATCCTGTCTGTGTTGAGCTCAGGCTGCTTCATTGCCAGGAGTAGCTTGGTGGGTGAGGAGGGAGATGAGGTGTGAAGGCTCAGATGGCTCCTGCTCAGGAGAATTCCCATTCCTGTCACCCCGTGGGACATTCAGATGACAGTCAGCAGTGTCTGACACACATCCCTGATGTATGATGGAGCATCAGAGCAGGCAGGCAGGGAATAAAAACCAAAAACCAGCTAGAGATGGTGTTCAATGACAAATATTGAGTGTTTTGTAGTCAGCACTGCTGTCCTGCAGTTCCAGCCCCAGCTGACTGCTCTGGGTGCAGACAGGCATTAAAAGCCAGGCTGTGAAGATGAAGGAGTTTTTGTTGATTTGCTGCTTGTCCTTTTTTTTTTTCTTTTATGTGAATGCTTTCAATTTGATGGCCAGCCTGAGAGCTTGCCATGTCCTGCCTGCTCGTGAGCCAGGCGTGCTCTCAGCGTGCTCATCCCCGCCCTTCTCCCAGCCCAGGGCATTCCTGTGAACGGTGTCTTGTGAAAAAGAACCAAAATTCACCCTCCTGAGCTCAATCAGACACAATATTTTTCAATCTCAGAGTTATTTAGACTTTATGTGTCCTCTGCAAGACACAGAAGTGCTCAGAATGAGGTTGAATGGCTCAAGGGCTGAGGGAAGAAGAGGTAAATAATTCCTGTGTTTGATCCAGAGCTGGCTTTGTCCCTGTTTGTCAGCTGTGATCGATGTCACCCGCTGGTCTCTATTGTTATTCTGTTGTTGCTTGTCACACCTTCCTTTGAATCCTGCTCTTGTCTCTTTTCCCTCTTTTTTTCCCCTCTCCTGACACCGGGCTTGTGAGTAATTTACCTATGACAATGGGAGACTAATTCTGTTGTTCTGTCAGAGGGAAATTGAATCTGGGGCTTGAGGGCTGGGAGAAATCTTCAAATGGATCTGGAGCGCAGGAAAACTCCGTGTTCGATTCTCTGGCTTGTCACGCTGCCTGCCAGATTAAGCCATTATGAAGGGCAGGGAGGAGGAGAAATGAGGGGGAAAAAAACCCCACAGGAGCTGGACTGAGAGATGGAAGGGAAAGGAGGAGAGGACAGGAGAACGAAGAGCAGCAATAAGAGGAAGGAAGGAGATGGCAAACACAGTAAATGGAGATATTGGCAGTGTTCAGGTGAACGTGAGCCGAGCACTCACTGAGGCTCAGTGTGCTCAGGCCAGGGTTTAGGCCGTTCCTAAATGCCCAGCAGTGCAGGGGACAGTGCTGGAGAGGGGACAGCCCTGCAGAGCCCGCCTTTGGTGCATGGCCATGCTCCACGGCCCTGCTCTGCAGGACATGGAGAGCTGGCAGCTGCTCATCCCTAAAACATGAAATTCATGGAGGCTTTCAGAGCAGGCTGGGCTATCACAGCACCATTTGCTGACCCGGTGCATCCTACAGCCCTGAACTGCTCACTCAGGAGCCTTTTGCTGCCATCTCCCACATCCCACCTCCCGGATTTAAGTCCAAAATGCCAGTTTGCTGGAAGAGCAGGAGAGAGGGGCAGGAGCCGCCTCATGGAGGACATCAGAGGTGCCTTGAAAACCCAAAGATCCTGTCTGTGTTGAGCTCAGGCTGCTTCATTGCCAGGAGCATGGATGGGCTCAGCCACTCCACAGAGGCTCCTGCCCCTTCCTGTGGAGCACAGCTCAGCCCTGGCCGTGGAGCTGAGGAGCTGGAAGGAGGCAGAACGTGCCCCAGGTGTCACCTGCAGCCTCTGCTGCTCCCATTTGTCACTGTCTGCTCCATGTGTCGCCCAGCAGAGTGACCAAGCCTCAAACTGGGATCTTGGACGGGCCATCCCAGCTGGGATTTGCTGTAGCAGAGTAATGGGAGCTGAAATTCAGGGGTTGAGAGGAAGAAGGACAGAGCAGGTGCAGAACTTTTGTCTTTGTGCTCCACTCGAGTTAAAGCAGCAGAACTCCTGCATGGAGTTGGATTCTCTTCCCCTTTGGTTCTGCCTCAAGTGGAGCTGCAAACAAGACCTCAGCTTTGTCTTGAGGAATGTCAGAATTAGCAGAGCCCTGCTCTCTCCTTGGCGTGAGCTGAGTTTGTTCATTTGCACAACTTTGCCCCCAGCCCTTGTGGAGGGTCCCAAAAACCCTCTGTGCCCAAGGACTGCCAGCTCCACCCCCCTCCTCAGCAGCATCCCTCACCCCAGCTCCTGATGCTGCTTCACTATTAATTGGCTTGTGTAATCTCCAAGATTGTTATTTATTAATAGATTGTTCTGAGCGTAGCAAAGTTCATTATTTAAAGCAGGAGGCTGAGAGAGATCCAGAGGAACAGATGGATGCATGGAAGTATCAGAAGAAGGAGTAGTTAAAATTCCAGGCATGTGCTGAGCCTTGACAAAGGATGGAAAACAGAATCAATCATCATTATCTAGGAGAAAAGCCATCAGTCTGTGTTTAAAATAAGCACTTTGGGTATTAAGCCCACGATGCCAGACTTTGCAAGAGTTTTGCCTGGTAGCTGCAGACCCCGGGGTTACAAACAGGACTGGGGAGCACAGGAAAATAAATACTTAGGCATGAAAATGCAAGGAGAGATGGTTTTGATGTCCACCCAGTCCTGACTGGCTGCAGACAGAGGTTTTTCTTCATGGCTGTGGTGGTTCAAGTCACCCCAGTAGTGCTGTTAAAGCCTTTTAGATGCTAAGGCTTTCTCTGGCTTGGAAAAAGACTCCTAATATTTATCCTAAAAAAAGGCATTTCCTCACTGGAATGATCCCATTCACCACCAGACTGCCCGAGCTGGGTTCTCAGTGGGAGGTGATCCGCAAGGGAAACGTCCAGCAGAAATCAGGGGAAATTTGGGAGCTACGGGGGATTTTTGAGTCAGCCAAGACTTAAAGATGGCTAAAACCAGTCACAGAGGGGCAAAGTCACTGTCACACTGAGCTGATGGCAAAGATGAGACTCAGATTTAGGAATTTTAACCCCAGGCCAGTCTCTAACCCCAGGTCCCAACGTGTTTTTCTCTGCCGAGGTGGGTTCTTCTGGTACTTGCCAACAAAAAAGCTTTCTTCCCACAAGCAATAAAATAATATCAGACATCATCCCTCTGCTGGCCCCCTGCATGTGAAAGCAAAGGTCAGCTCTGTTGTGAACTCTTGCTAAAATGGCTCTAATTGCATCCAATTTTCCAGGCATGAATTTATCTCCCATTAGCAGGTCCTGGAATACTCAACTCTAATGGCCAAGCTGCTGCTCTGAGCTGCCTCCCAGTAATTGGTTAATAGTGGGGCTGTTTGGTAATAGGTAAACAGGTCTTTTTTCTTCTAAATTTAAAATTTATATCATGGCTTTTCCTCTGAACAAGGTTATTTCTGTCTGTGCCCTGGCTGTGCTTTTATGCTGAACCCACCCTGTGTTCCTGAGCTATTGCAGCATCTCCTCTCTGCCCTCCTCAGCTCCAGAGGGAATATTTGGGATCCTTGCTGCACACGGGAGGCTTTGCTGGAGGTTATTTCACCCTCCTACAGAGGAGCAGAACACGCTTAATTTGTGGGGTTGTCTAAACACCTTTTTTCTCAGAACCCACCTTCAGCTTTCTCCTAAACGTTGAGATTTCCTGGCATGGCACCTGGGAGGCAGTGCCATTTCTCCCTCCCCCTGCCAGCACTTCTCCCTTGGAGCCTTTAGAGGTTTTTAAACGCTCCTTGAGTCCTAATGTGGCTCTTCCTTGCACTGGGAGGGCAACTGGAGATCATCTGATCATGTCTGATTTCACATCTCCATTTCCCCTCTCTCTCACAGAGATATTCCTCTCAACCCACTCGTCCCCTTCATCCCTGGCTTCCTTTTTTACACCTGGAACATCAGAAAGGGAGAAAATGAATAAAGCTTTTTGTTCTACACACGTGCATCTCCTACAGGAAAGGGGCAGGGGAGAGGCTTTGTGAGGATTTCTGCACAGATCCTTCCAGAGCTGCTGGAAGAATTCAGGTGGTGGATTTTGGGCTGTCAGATCCATCAGTACCTTCGTGAGACATTTTGCAGATCCCAGTAAAAGAAAATGATGGCTGGACAGGTGGGAGATGAATCCTGAAATGATTGGTTGATGTTTCTTTTCTTAGTCCTTGTTTGGGGCAAAACTGCCCCTGGTTTTCTTGGGTTTGGTGTGGGGTTGTTCTTGCTTGGGATGGAGCAACAGAGAAATAACTTTGAGCTTTGTAAAGGATGTTCAGATCACCCCATTCTGCCCTGGTTCTGTAGTGGGACAGAGCAGCTGTGGCTGCCCCTGGATCCCTGGAAGTGCCCAAGGCCAGGCTGGAGCAGACTGGGATAGTGGGAGGTGCCTCTGCCCATGCCATGGGATGAACTCCTCACCCCTTCCAATCCAAACCACTCTGTGATCCTAAAAACCCTTCCTATTCCCTCAGTCTACGAGAGAAGCTGGCAATGAAGGGGAGTTGTGGGAGCCGCCACAAATTCTTTAGCAAAGAGAATTTCAGTTGTTCTGGGGAACGTGTAAAAAGCTCCCAGGCGATGCCCATCAATCTGTCCTCTGTGCTGAGTCTCATCCCTCCATCTCAGAGTTAAGAAATTGCTTTACATCACAAAACCCTGACTCTTCAGCTCTCGATCTGCACCAGCTCAACCACACTTTCAGATTTTATCGCTGCCTGCACCACGAGCCTCCCTCTGCCCACTCAGCCCTCCCCAGCCAGGCCAGCCCAGGCCAGAAATAGTCCTTGCTGGCAGGGATAATACAGGAGAAAACAGATTAAGGAGGTGTAGACAGGGATTTGCATTTGTTTCACCAGCTGTCTTCTCATTCCTCGTGTTCGCCACTCGGACATACCTTGGCAAAGGACTGGAGTCAGGGATAGGAACAGAGAGTGCTGAAATCCGAGTGAAATATCCTTAAAAAGCTGAAGCTGAGGCTGTGGCCAAGCTGGAAAGAAAGCTCAGGGCTCTACTTTGTGAGGAGAAAGTTTTTAAAATCAATTTAAGTGGGAGCGGGATGAGGTGTGGGGCGAGCTGAGCACCAGCCAGAGGTGAATTCTCCCCCCTTCCCTCCCTCCCCATCAGTTTGTGTGGGATTGGGAGCACAACTTTCCCCGGGCTGCTCCTGCCCTTCCCGGGAGCAGTGAGGAAGGAGTACCTGCAAATGCTGCCAATCCATCACCCAGACAGTGGCTCAGCCCCAGCCCTTGGCTGTCACCAAACATTTGGAGCTCGGCCCGGGGGACAGGACAGTGGCTTCTCTTCAGCTGCCTCTCAGGGGAATCTGAGCAGGGCTGGGGGGTGATGGATGTGGAGTTTAGCAAACCAAGTCTGGGAGATCAATAGAAGAATATACAGCCCATGGCTCATGCGAGTTCCTCTTGTCTGGGCAGCACTAAATCAAAAATGATGAATGGCAGCTCCCTCAACCTTGGCCCCTCCGGTCTGCCCCAGTGCAGCAGCATCCAGTGACTGAGAGGGATTGTGCTGCTTTCCAGCCTATTTCCTTTGCTTTCCTAATAATTCTGGCATTGAAACATGAGGCTGTGTTTTTAATATCCTTTCCTTCCTCCGGTGCTGCCTCCCTCTTTCCCCAGGTAATTTCCAGCTGGCAGGCACAGTGCCCTGCTCTCAGGGCACCCCCGCTCAGTCTGCTGCAGTCTGGCTTCCTCTGGACATTGCACCAGTTTAGTTCTTAATTTTGGGAAGATCTGCCCTCGCAGAGGCCGTGTTGCAGCCACAGGAACCGTCAGGAGCTCTGAATTCCTCTCCAGGTGAGAGCTGCCTGCTGGTGGTGCTGATGAGACCCAGGATTTTCTATGGAAGGGGAATGCAGGAGCAGTTTTGGAGAGGGTGCAGAGGTGGCACCAGCTTTGCAGAGCTGCCCTAAACTCAAACATCTGGATTTCCTCAGGAACTGATGTTTTTGACTTGGAGCAGGAATTCACAGGCACAGAGAGTTCCATCATCCCCTCCTGCCTTTGCAAGTTCACCTCCACCATGAGAAGCAAAGCCTCATTTTATTGCATGATGTATTTATAATAAATGTTCTCAGCAGCAGCTGAAGTGACACTGATCTCAGCAGGGACATTTCCCTGGATCTGAGCTCTCTGGCTGCTCCAGTGGGAATATTTCCATCCCCTCTGTCACAGCTCACTTGGCCCAGCTGCAGATGATGAGTGGCTGCTTCAGTTCTTGACGTAAATGAGCTGTGAGTTTTGCCCAGTCAGACTTGTGCCACCGTGACAGGCAGGAAACAATAAAGTCAGAACATCAGCTGGCCAAAAAAAAAACAACTTGGGAAGTTGTCCTTAAAAATGGCCTGGATGAATTTGAGCTGATGGAGAAAGGCCATCAGTTCTATCAGGGCTGAAGTGGCCAGCAGCAAAACTGAGGAGGTTTAAAGAACTGCTTTGCAAATATCAAATTATGAATCATAGAAAACCAGCCCAGGCTCGTGCAAAAAAAACCCAGAAAAAAAAAGCCTTGAGAACCATCTGGGAATTTCCTATTTCATGTCTACACTTAGATCATGATGGCCCTGAAAGCAGCAGCAGAATCCTCCCAGGCTGCTGGCAGGACGGGATTGAGCAGTATCTGAGGGACACATGTGCTCCAAAAAAACCCATTATTGCAGGATGGGGACAATGAGAAGGGAAAAACCTAATTCAGAGTCATGACAACAGCACGCCCCTGGAGAGGATGCTGAGCACACAGCCCTGAGTAAGCTCCAGTGGGTGAGAGAGACAATAATAGAGAGAATTGTGTCTTGGTCTGGCTCTGAATGAGAGCTTCTAGAATGAGAGAGGAGAGGCAGAAGATGCTGTGTTATCTATCAGCCCAATTGATTGTTGTATCCAGAGCCCGGCTCAGTAATAAATGAGAATGCCACTCATCTGCTTTTCTGGTCTATTTAGAATATTTTTAGAACGCTTTCTGAAAGATATTCTGATTAATCTGGTGAATTTTCCTTTGCTCAGTGACACTTATAGCAACATCGGATTTAATTACCCCGTGACTGGGAGGGATGTAATGAAGGCAGATACAAATCCTTGTGACAGCTGAGAGTGGCAGGGAGAGCATTTATCCACCCAGGAGCTGAGATGACAAGTGCTGAGTTTGAGCCTGAGCCTTTGGGAAACAAAAAATGGGAATTTTAGCTGCCAGCAGGGGCAGGACTGAGGTGGTGGGAGAGCCCTGAGGTGGCAAAACCAGCTCAGCCAGGCCTGGATCCTCACACAAAGCCAGTGGCACCCAGATTCCCAAATCCAGGAGTCTAGGGCTTCATGGAACTGTTAAGATTGGAAAAGACCTCAGAGATAATCGAGTCCTGATGACCTCCAAGCGATGCAGGAATGGGCTTTTCAAAGTGATAAAATGAGCCCCATGGAGACCAGCAAGATATTATGGGTTGTAGGGATGCTGAATTTTGGTGTTGCATGGATTGGGACAGATCCTGAGCAGATGCAGCCTCCCCTGCCCACGTTTGTGACACCTCCAGGGATGTCCCCACAGGTAACAAGTTTGAGACAATTTTGTCCCAGTCCANCCCCCCCCTTCTTTTTTTACCCAAAACCACCTCTAAATTGAAAATAAACTGTTGGTTGGGCAGGAGCAAAGGATTAAGTGTGCTGCCTGCAGAACTGCATGATAACATGAAGCATTTTATTCTCCTGGGGGTTATTCCTTGCAGGGAATCCAGAAGATTGGATGTTTTCCTGGCACACAGGGATCTCTTTCCAGACTTGCTGAGCCATTGTCAGGCAGCTTGGCTGTGAAAATGAGCACCTTCAGCACTGCTGAGGGGGCCCTCAGGCTGCAAGGGATTGGTTTTTTCAGGATGCTGAGTGGCATTTGGACTCTGCTGGGATGAACACAGGAATGTGGATTCCCCCAGCACTCCACAGCTTCCCCCATTTCCCTCTGTAAATTTTCCCCCCACGCCGCTCAAAATCCCTGAGATGAAATAGGGGAAGGAGAGAGAGCAATATAATTGATATTCTCATCTCCCAGGCAAAATGATTTAATGCTTTGTTTTTTAAGGAGCACTGAGATTTATAAACTTGCAAGGCCGGGCTGTTGTGGTATAAATTGACAGCGCTATTCGGGTTTGCCTCAGCTGCGATTCTGGGTTTTTGGAGCTTATTAACAGGCTCCTGGTGACTGGCATCATTTGCATTAAGCAGGAATTTCCAGCTCGAAGTCTCCACACCTTGAAAGCCATTCCTCACCTGGGGCTGTGTTGATAAAACTGATTAGCAGGAGGGAAGGCAGGCAGGGAGAAATGTGTTCCTGGTGAAAAGGGCACTACATCAAGCTGAAATTCCAGAGAAATGCTGAGTTCACAGAACATATCAGGAGTTATTAACCTCTGCATGAGAACCGTGCTGCACAGGGGGAGGAAATTGGTCAGAGCTGAACTTCAGTGTCTCTCTGAAGCTGTTTGAAAGTGCTGCAGCAGCACTGAGAGTCTGATTTGCACTCCACAGTTCCATCCAAGGATGTCAAAGCACCTTCGCCTGAATGAATTTATCCGTGCAACAACCCCTGGCTCTGGGTAAATCCTTACCAGGAGAGGGGCTGCGGGTGAATTCCTCTGTAGGAGATACTTCCACTGTGGAAATGCTGCTGGATCAGGGCTTGTTTGCCATTGAATGCATGGAATTGGAGGTGCTAAAACATCTCCTCTCTGCCTTATCGGGAGCATCAATCAGTGCAGTGAATAATCCTGAATTTCCTGTCACAGCCCTGGATCTCGACCTGATAACGTGGTCAGGGCAGGGTGGAACAGCCCCCAGCAGGGAAATCATCAGCTCTGGGAACCTCAGTGCACACCTCAGCTCTGCCACGGAAATCCCACTGTAAAACCAGGACTCAGGCTCCTCTCTGGATGGATCCTTCTCGAGTGAAAAGGTTTAAATGGCGTGGTTTGGTTTCTCCAGAAAAAATGTTGCTTCCCTACTTACATCTTCCCCTGAAGCTGCATGATTTCGTTCAAGTAAAACCAAGAAATAACAATAATANTATTAATATATATTTTTTATTTTTTTTTAAAGCCTTTAAGAAGGAACACGCTCCCCAAATCCCCTGAAAATGAAATAGCAGCTTAGCAGTGCAGGTTTGATGGATGCTTTGTTTGACATGCAGGGTGCAGGCAGCTACCTTGCTGTGGCATGTCTGGCTAAATCATCTGCTGTCACTTCTCAGAATATCCACTTACCAAAGGTTACATGCTCGGTAAACCAGAGCTTAATTACTCTGCATCACCATCTAGAGAGCACAGGCAGAACTAAGGCTGGGAGAAATCATCATTTTGATGGGGATCCTTTCTGCTTTAGTGCTGTTTGCTCTCCAGAGCAGCCCCTCTCTCCAATTTGCGCTCTCTCGCCACGTCTGCTTTGTTGCGTGGAATGGGACTTTCCATTTTTACTCCCCTTCCATACAGCAAGAGGCATTTTTTTGGGTGAATTGGGACAAATAATTGCAAATTCTTAGTGACAACCACCCTAGAAATGAGAGATTCTGGCCTGGCCTTCTCCCAGAGGGAGCTGTGATCCCTGTCTCGGGAGGATTTGAATATTGCCCGTGACAGAGCAGGAGCTGTGCATTGTAATTCGCGTTGTCGTGCGTTTTTCCTGCGTCCCTACAGGAAATAAGGATGTAAGTGACAGATGCTGAGCTTTGTTCCCTCGCTCCAGGAGAGCTCCTCTGCGCTTGGCAGGAGCAGATCAGGAGATTGCTTTTAGTTCCTGGGGTGGAAAGTCCTGTGGGCCAAGATTTCTCTGCAGCCCGCTCGTGCCTCCGTTCGGAGCTGCTGCGATCGCCCTGTGAATAATGGAACGTTTTCATGTTTTAATCAGATGCAATTTTCCAAATGGTTTTTATGATTTAGCAAGTCCATTAAAAATGACATTTGTTCTGCTCTGACACTCCTAAGGAGCTCCACAGAGCATAAACACTGGAAATTACTTGTAAGGGGAAGAAGATATTAAAATTCCCCAGCCCTCATGTGCTTGTCTGAGGAATCCTGGTGCCTCGTGCTGTGCCAGCTTGGAGCGGAGCCACTTGATGTGCTTGGAGTTTTGCTGTGATTAGGGGCAGCTCCAGGCTGCTGCAGAGACAAAACCTTGATATTTCTCGTGCTGTGCCTCTCAGATGCTCTACAAGACCAGATTTTAAGGCTGGAGATGAGGCTGAGTTTTGGATGGGGCACTGGAGCGTTCAGAGCAGGAGGGCTGGTGAATGCAAAGCGTTTTATTCCAGGCATGTGGTGTAAAACAGCACAAGGACCAACTGCTCCTGCCCATTAGCTCCTGTATTTATTGACTGAATTCCTTCTGCTTCTCTGCTAAACTCGAGATTTGCACAGTGCTCAAAGCAAATCCCATTCTCCTGCCAAGTTCAGAGCGGTTTCAGAGTGAAGGTGGAGCTGGTCCTGCTTGTTCTCCACCTATATTCCCATCTCTCCCCGTTTGCCAAAGAACTTCACCTGGAGTTCAGCTCCCTCCTGTCCCTCCAGGGGTGCTCTGGAGGGCGACCACCTGCCCCAGCTCATCTGAGCATCATCAGGAGGCTAAAAATGCCTCTTCAGGAGCCCTGAAGAGATGTATTTAGGGGAGAACCACTGAATCTTTGAAGTCTTTCTTCTCCCTCCACCCCAGTAAGGCAGGAGGGTTCTGTTATCCCAATTTTCCTGGTGGGAGCAGGAGTGCCAGGCTGGGTTTGGGCAGTTTCTGTGCTGTCTGATCACACTGTCTGCACCTGAGGAACCAAACTCTCTGCAAACCTCCTCTGTGAGGAGCATTTCAGCTGGAACACACAGCTGGACAGCTCTCAGGAAGCATTTTTCCAGCCTTGCTTCCATATCCTATTCAGGCACTCAAGTCCCTCTGAGTGGGGAACAACTTTCTGGAACTTTATCAAAATTGTCTGCCTTGGTTGTTTTTTTTGTTTGTTCCCCCAGCCACCACTTTCGCACTGATTTATTTTGTGTGCATCTTTTAAAATGGTTTTTTTGTACCTAAATTATGGATTATTCCATGCCATTCTGAGCATGGAATGCTGCTCAGGAGTTTCAGCTGTCACCATGGGCTCTGCCAGGAAGGGGACAAGAGTGGGTTTTAGGTAGTTAAGCTTCCAAAGATTCCTCTGAAGCCCATTCCAAGCTGGATTTGAGCCTGAATGGCTTTCCTTTTATTTTCCTTCTCCTCTGCAGCCACCAACCACACACTGGGCCCTTGATGCTATTTCAGCTAATTTTTCCAAGTCGAAGATTTTACTTTGCTGAAGTGAAAAACCTCAAATCAGGGACCATCCAGCGGGAGCAGAAGATACCCCAGGGGAAACCTGTGCATGGAGAAATTGGTCACCACTCAGAAAATTACTGCTCTAGCCCTGATTACCCGTTAATTAGCCAGAGCAAACTGCTCTTTCCAGCCTGCAGAATGTGCTCCCTGCTGGTCCAGCTTGGAATGTTATTCCCTTTCTCTTCAGTCCTGAATCAGGCATTGATTTAACACCCCCTAGTTGGCCAGGCAGGAACTTCGTTTTTTGCAGATGTGCTTTGTTCAGGCCAAACGTGAAGTCCGGCATTTCATCCCGTTTTTATCTCCCTGTCTTCCCTTCTCCCTCGTGCAGGAATTAAGGTTTTTGCTGTAACAAGTGTCCAATCTTCCTGGTTGTGGAAATAGCTGGAAGTCAGATTTTCCCTGATAGATTCCATCTGTAAGAATGGAGAGTTCTGGCTTCCTCCTCTGGAATATTTAACTACACCCAAAATCATAAAAAGAAATCCTTGGTTGGTGATTGTGGAAGATTTTGGGGGGCAGTAAAAGCGTTCCTGGAAATTGCTGGGGGAGGTTGTGAAGAGGGAAGGCTGGCAATGAGGCTGGCAATGCTTTCAGGAACAAATCTCTTGGAGGTGCCAGAACTTCAGTGGAGTTTTGGTGGCACCTGTGGAAGTTGGAATGGGAAGAAACAGAGCAGTGTGGGCTCAGGATACCAAGATAAAGAGAAATACATGGATGGGGGAATCCTGACTGCCTGGAAACAGCAGCTCTGGGCTTTGTGCAAGGGGAAAGTGATGAAAAATAACTCAGCCTATTGTGAGACATTGAAAATTGAACATTTCCCTTGACTGGGGGCCATGGAGAAGGTGCAGGTTGGGACGGAGGGGGAAGGCTGGAATCTGATTTCATCTGGAATCTCCAGGGTCTTGCGCAGATCTGGTGGCACTGGGGCCTTCCAGGGGATCCTGAGGGGGAAATCTGCCCTCACCACAGGAGTGAGGCTGGATTTGAACCTAATCCCAGCCCTGCAGTCCAGAACCTGCATCCTGCAGTTCCCTGCAGGAGCGGGAGCAGGGGGAACGTTGCTCCTGCTGTCCCCCACTGCCAGCAGGGTGCAGGGCACTGTCACCTGAGCTCCACCTGCCCGCCACCAGTGCTGGGAGCTGAACTGCCCAGCAGCAGGAGGTGCCTCAGAGCCCTGCAGCCCTTCTTTGTTTTCCTGGAAGCTTTGGATGAGCATCAAGGGCTCCATCCTTGGGCTCTGCAAATTGGCTCCAGTTCACCACTGAAGTCAGGAGAGCTCTTCCTAGCTGAGGAAAATCTCATTTCTCTGCTCCCTGGGGATGTATTTAGGGGAGAATCACTGAATCTTTGAAGTCTTTCTTCTCCTCCACCCCAGTAAGCCAGGAGGGTTCTGTTATCCCAATTTTCCTGGTGGGAGCAGGAGTGCCAGGCTGGGTTTGGGCAGTTTCTGTGCTGTCTGATCACACTGTCTGCACCTGAGAAGCCAAACTCGCCGCAAATCTCCTCTGGCTGTAGATTCTGACCCTTGACAACAGAATCCAGGAATGGTTTGGATTGGAAGGGGCTTTAAATCCCATCCTGTTCCACCCCCATGCCATGGGCAGGGACACCTCCCACAACCCCAGGTTGCTTCAAGCCCTGTCCAACCTGACCTTGGACACTTCCAGGGATTTTTAGAGGCATTTAAAGTGCCTTACTCCTACTGAGAAATTTAATCCTTTCAAAGGGGTGGTTCAAAGTTTCTGCCTGAAATATCTCAGTGGGTTCTGGGAGCTGAGCCTGGAAGTCAGGATTAGCAGCTAAACCCAACCCTCCCTCTCTCTTTTTATTTCTGGAGATCTCCCTGAATCAAATAATCAGCATTTCTAGCCGCAGCTGCCAAGATGGTGGACTTAGAATTAGTTAGAAAGGACATTTCTTTCTCCTTTTCAGAGGAACTGGAGGCAAAACCAGCCCAGCCAGGCAGCAGCATCCCCTCTACAAAGGTTTTCCCCCTCCTGCTCAGATTTAAATCATTGCCACAACGAGGCCCCAGAAGCAGGGAGACTGAACAGGGAAGCTGTGTCAGATTTGATGGTTTCTAATGCGTTACCAGCCCCTGAATTTACCCTGTCAGGAAGGAACCCCAAGGAAAGGGGATGAAATTCCAGCCTGGGGAGTGTCTCCCATCCTGCTGCTCCGGCTTTCCCTTCTAATTCCGGCAAACAAATAAACGTGGAGAACAGAATGTTTGTGCAAACTGCTCCTGGAGAAAACAGGGACTTATTTGGAGCCTCTCTTCAATTTGAGTTTCAGGCTGTGCTTGCACAACAAAGGGAAAGTATTTTATGGAGATCAGGGCTGAAGAGGAACCGCTGTTTGCCAACAAAGTAAATGTGTGGTTATCTTCTCACCTCAGGTCGGGTTTGATTGGAATTAATTTGCACTTGAGTGTTCAAATCCCTTGGGTTGCCTGAGCAGTGACACACTGAGCTTAAAACGGGAGATTCATCTGTGGAGCTTTGGAGCTGCTGCTGTCCTGGGTCTGCAGATCCAGCCCGGGTTTTGGTGATCCTGGAGGGATCCTCAGGAATTTATGTGATTCTGGTGGTGCCCAGTATGAGCAGAGTGACCCCAGCTGGGTCGAGAAACACATCTCAGAGCAAAAAGTTACTTATCCTCTGCACTAATCTGATTTTTCTCTCTATTTTTGCTGTCACTGGAGGGTTCATGGGGTTAGGAAACCCAAGCACTGCAGGGACTTGGGGGGTGTGGAAAGGCATTCCCAGGGGACTGGGACAATCTTTCCTCCTGGAACCAACTGGAAAAGGGGGAGGAAGTTCAGGAGCTACAGAGGAAGCCTGGAGTTTGCAGTGCCATGAATGAAACATTATAAAAAATGTCTGCAACTGAGGGAATCTCTTATCAGGGAGCTGTCAGTCAGGGGAGGGAAGAAGGAGGAGAGGGGAGAAGAAACAATTTAAAAGAAGAAAGGCAGAGCACAACTTGTTTTATGAAACCCTTATTTTAAGTAATATTTGCTGAATTACTTGGGTGGTTTTTTTCCCTTTCAAGCTTGAAGTAAAAAAAAAACATTGATTCTTCTTTTTCTTTTGATTCTCGGATCTGGAGAATGTTTATTTAAGGAAGGGAGATGCACCCAAAAGGGTTGGGATCCTAAACCCATGGCATTCCTTATTCCCTGCCCTGAGCTAATGGACCTGTGGAGTTCAGAGCCTGGAAGGGAAGATAAATATTCAGCTTTTATCTTTAATCCAAAAGCCTTTGAGCAGAGCTGATATTTCCTCTGTGTGCTCTGCACATTCAGCTCTGCTCTGGATGAGTGTAAACAGCAAAAGAGCCTGGACCTGGCAGAGAGATGACCCCAGCACCTTCCTATTTTTATTCCAGCCACTGAAATTGCTCGGTTTGAATGTCAGCAGTGCAATAACTTTGATATTAATCATCACAGGTGCTTGGGAAATCAAAAGAGAGACGGCGGCAGAGCCAAATGGAAAATTAAGCTGAGCTCAGATTTTGGGCTTGGCTGGGGTGGTTGGGTCTAAGCTCCAGCCCTGCCCTGCTCGTGAGCCTCATTTAATTCTTAACCTGCTTCCCACTGCTGGGGAATTTTGGGATGGCTTGGTGTGTTTATTTGGATTTTCTTTAGGCTGCTCTAGGAGATGGCAGAGAATTCCCTTCTCACTGGAAGTGGGGAAAGCTGTGGTGGATTTGGTTAATTCTGGATGAATCAAAATCTCAGGATTTTGCCCTGTTAAAAATTAAAAGTTCTGCACAAATTAAGTTGTAAAAAAGCCTGTTTGGGCTGGTACTGCTCTCCAGAAGCCTCCTCTGTCCAGGAATCTCCTCCTGGATCCATCAGGAGGGATTAACTCTGGTCCACCTGCCCCAGCCTGAGCAGGATCACTTACAGACCAGAGCTCTTTGCACAGCTCCTCCCTTTCCCAAACCACCCAAAATCTCGATTTTTAACCCAAATCAATCCTTAGGTTGCTCAGCTGCTGCAAGGGGATGGAGGCAGAGGAGGACTCAGAACATCTCCAGCTGGCACAGGAAGGGAGGGAATGGTTTTGTCTCTATTTTTCTGTTTTTTCTTAAAAAATCGGCAGAATTTTTGGGACCTCTGGGCAGGCACTGAGTGTTGATGGCTTTGTCCTTGCCTTGCAGACCTTGCAGGATTTATCCCCTGCTCTCTCATCTAAATCCCCAGCCTGTACAACTTCTGAGTGACATTTTCCATGCTTTTTCTTAGAATTTCCCAGTGCTTTTCATAGGAAAATCCTCCAGTGGCCTCTTCTACCTTTCTGCTCTCTGATTTTTCTTCTGATAAATTCCTGGAAAATGCAACAAAGCAGGAAGACTTTGGGGGGTAGAAGGTGGACTGAGGTGACTTCTATTTCATGCTTTTATTCCAGACTCTGGGAGGAATGAAGGGAATTTTGAAACAAAACACTGTGATTGCTTTTTCAAAGCTCTGCAAAGCTCCAGTTCCACGTAGGAGCTGGTGAGGAGGTTGGAACATTTCTTTTATTTAATCCAATCCCATTCATTCATTGGGTCCTGATTTTCTAGCCCAGTGTGAAAAGTCTTTGATGACTCTGGCATAGGTCTGTTATTATCTAATTGCTTTTCCAGAAGGCTTTCACCTGATAATTTGGATATTGTTATCCCTACTGAAGCCTGATCATTCTGCTCTACCAAAATCTGACTCTTATTTATTATTAATTGTGTTTTGGGAACAGCTTAAGGCTCCCCAGGTCCACCATAAAGAGCCTGCGGAAAATTTGGGCAAGAGAAGTGAAGCAAAGGAATTGTGCTGAGGGGGAAGGAAAATCAAGGGGCTCATCAAGGTCACTCCAAAATTGCAGCAGAGGCTGAGACAGGACCCTGCTTCCTGCAGAAATCCTAAAAATTCCAGCTGGTGTTTTTCATTCCAGGCACCACAGAGAGAATTTGGGTTGGGGTTTTGTAGGTCTTGTGGCACGGGGAGCTGCCCTGGGTCTCCCACAGCTTTGTGAGGAGAGGATTTCTGTGTAATCCACGGTGACTCTCTGAAAGATACACCCACTCTTCTGCGGCTTATTAGAAGGGTCATTAAAGAATTTGATAATTAAACAGAAGGATCCTGAACTGGTTGCTCAGCAAATCCCTCTCATTTCTCTTTGACCTGCAGTTAATTCACATTTTCTGAAGGCAGCTCTGCCTCAGATTTTTTTTCCCTTTCCTTTGGGCAATGCCTTTGTTTCCATGAGTGGTGCAAGGATAAAATCCAAAAACTCTTTGCAAGAACAAACAGAAACAGCCACAATCTGTGAATGGGCAGGGGCAGGTGGCACTCCAGGGAGAACTTTGCTATCAGGGAATTTTTAACCCTCACACAGAATCTGACAACGGAGAATTTCCCGAGGCTGGAGGCTTGTCTGGAGCAACCCCCAAAGCTGGTCTCACTCTGGTCTTTAACCTTTTAAAGGTTATTTTCCCCCCTCTCTCAAGGACTGGTTGTTGGGGAAGTCAGGGTGGTTGAGTGTCTCTGACAGGAGATGCTGGCCTGAGGTGAAGCAGCTTTTTCCTTGCGTGCTTCTCCATCTCCTTGAGCAAAATTTAGGAAGAAGCAGAGGGAGGGGGCGGAGGGAAGAGGTGTTTGACCCCCTCCAGGAGAGAGGAGAGGGAGAGGAAAACAGCCTGGGAGGGAAGGAATGGATCTGGCAGAGCGGGAACGTGCCCAGAGCCCCGTGCAGGTTTAGAACCTCTGCGTCAGCCAGGCCAGGACTGGCCAGGCCAGGTTTAACAAGGAAAGCAATCCGTGGGGTGAAGCTGATCCAATTCCAGCCAACAGCAACCTGTGCAGGCCTGGAGGAGAAATGTGGAAAAGCACCAGAGCCGTCTCCAGCACTGCTCGTGCTCTGACAGACACAATCACTTACTGTTTGTCCTACCCCAGCACCTCCAGGCTCCCACCGAGCCCCGAAGCCGTGTGCAGGGGTAAAGAATGTCACCAAAGACTGATTTTCTGCACAGAAAGGGGCTGGGGAGGCTGTTGGAGAGCTGAGAGCTGGCACTGCCCAGCTCTCCCTGATGCTGCAGGCAGGGAGGGGTCCCTGGGGTGCTCCCGGCTGCACTCAGGGGTTTTGGGGGGTGCAGGGGGTGCTCTGTTGGGGTTTGCAGCTCAGCTCTGGGCAGGCTGAGAAGGTGCCCAGTGGGGCTGGAAGGGTTTTACTGCTCCCGTGCTGAGCTCAGTTTTGGGCCCCTCACTTTCAGAAGGACATTGAGGGGCTGGGGCATGTCCCAAGAAGAGGAATGGAGCTGGCGAAAGGTCTAGAAAACATCTGGGAACTGGGGAAGTTTTATCTGGAGAAGAGGAGGCTGAAGGGGAGACTTTCCACAACTGCCTGGGGGGAGCTTGGGGTGAGTTGGTCCCTCCTGCCACGACTCAAGTGAGAGGATGAGAGGGAACAGCCTTCAGCTGAGCCAGGGGAGGCTCAGATCCCAGGGGAGAACAATATTTTCCACTGAAAGAGTGCCAGGCACTGGGGGAAGTTGCCCAGGGAGGTGCTGGAGTCACTGGGGATGTGGTTCAGGGGTGATGATGGAGGGGCTGGGTGATCTCCAAGGTCTCTTCCAAACTGATGATTCTGGGAATAGAGAACGGAATGCTGCCAGCAGACCCTTGGGCTCTGCCAGTAGCCAGATCTGGGCAGTAATTGCACATCTCTGGAGTTATAAATGCACGGCACGAGCGTGAGAATGGCAGCAGCAGATCTGTTGGTGTCAGTGGCTCCATGTTGGCTTCATAGTGACAGAGATTTGTGCAAACCCTCACATTTAATTCAAATATCAAACACAAAGCTGCCAAACCCCCTGTCCTTGTCACCCTGACAGATTCCCCAGGGCAATTTTTCATTTTTTTACCCTCCTTCCACGGTGTCCTCTGTGCTCACGCCCAAAATATCAGATTTTTTTCCCTACACAGTCAAAATTTAGCAGCACGAGGCTGGAGGGCAGGCCTGGTGTTCCCGAGACTCGAACAAATTACCCTCCAGAACACGAACTGGTGTGCCATGAAGTATTATCATAATTAATTACAGCTAAACTGCAGTTGTCAAATAAATGAACGAAGTACATTTCATGATGCATTATCCTTGCTCTTTTATTGTTTGTCCTCTTGCTTGTTAAGCTGGGGATAATCAGTCATTTGCAGTTGGACTCCTGGGTTGCGAAAGTGGGAAAGTGGAAGTTCCACTGCAGCCATGGAGGTGTTGGTGCTAAAAAATACGAAATTATTAATGAGAAGATCTCAAATGACAGCAAAACTGAGGTCAGAGGAACTTCTTTAGGGCTTTATGGGATAACAGGGAACCAGGAGTTGTTAAAATGTTTGCGTTTTGGTACAATTTTGTGTCCTCTTTTGTCAGAGGTAAAAAAAAAATAAATTCAAATAAGCAGAGTGTGGATGGGGTGTGAGGAAAAGCAATAAAATAGGGCCTTTAGGGTACCTATGGCACCTTTCTCCAGGTAAAGGAGCCAAGATCTTTGCAGATAATGTGAAAAACGACCTTGCCAAGGGCTCTAAGCTGGATCCTCAGCTTCCAAATGTTGAAAAGCTTCCCTGAAGAGGCTGGGATTCACCTGCCTCACTGCTCTCAGCTGCCTGCTGCTTCCCCCAAACTGGCTGAAACAAGGCATCACTTTTACCCCTCAGCTCTTGACAGCTGCTGGATGAACCCTAAGTCCCTTTCCCTGGACGTGAGTGAGTTTCTCTTGTTAAAAAGCAAAAATTGATTGCCTTAGCCCAAAGCTGCCAGAGCAGGACGTGACTGTGTGCAGAA
The DNA here is from genome assembly GCA_013390105.1 of Tichodroma muraria. Lineage (NCBI taxonomy): Eukaryota > Metazoa > Chordata > Aves > Passeriformes > Sittidae > Tichodroma > Tichodroma muraria. The sequence continues at coordinate 237,639 of WAAG01086689.1, read as the reverse complement.
GTTTTCCAGCCAGGCAGGTGAAAAACACTGATTTTCGAGTGTGAGCCCCACGTGAACGTCCACAGAGCTGGCAAGCAGTGGATGTGACTGCACAAAAAGCTGCCTAAAAGTGGAATTTTCAGTATTTTTGCCACGGGAAACGCTCAGGGAAGGAGCAGGGGCACCTGGCTGCTGCTCCATTTACCAGCTCGAGGTGGGCACTGTAATTCTCTGCAAGGCAGATGCTCCTGTCAGTTCTGTTGTTTCCTTGCCAAGATGCATTTTACCTCTGGGAGCCCTCAGGGGCCCATTTACCGGGGATAATTAATTAAATTAACAGGCTTTTTAGGCTCGCTGGAGGTTGGTGTAACAAGTGTGCTTTGAAAGGAAAGCTGGATTTCCACGGCCCTGGGTAAACAATGTGCAGGTTAAAACTCCTGGCCGTGTCTTTCACTGGTATTAATCAGAGAAAAAAAATCGAACTGTGCCAATTTACCCAGCTCCTTTCATCCGTGCTTTTCTCTTTCATATCTGCTCTGTCTCTGGGAGGTGTGGAAAAGCTGTTTTTCCATGGATCCCACAGGCCAAACTCGGCACCCCCTCCCTGTCGGCAGCTTTGCATGGTGAGTTTTCATCAACTTTCATGGAATAGAATTAAATCTCATTAAAATCATCCCTTCCCCCGTGAGCAGGGCTTGTTCTGTCTCCCCAGTTTGTTCTGATGAAACAATTCCAGTGTTTGCACCCATTCCCTCCACCTTGGGCGACGGGGGGAGACGGGAAGGATCGGCTGCCATGGATATCTCTAAAAAAAGGAAACCAAACTCTTTGGAGATCCTCATTTTTAGCAAAGATGGCCCTGTTGGGTTGGAATTGCCCCATAGCTTTCCATGGCATTTCACTGGGACAGCTGGAAAACCTTTTCCATGGAGAAATTCCTGCTGATTTCCAGCCTGAACCTCCCCTGGCATAGCTTGGAGCCGTTTCCAAGCTGACCCCAAATTATAACAGAGTCACATTTGAGCTAAATTATCTTTATGATCCCTTCCCATCCACTCTGGGATTCTGTGAACTTTGAAATCTGGTTTTGGGAGGTCTCAGGATGCTGCAACCTTTGTGGGTTTTTTTTGTTGTTTTGTTTTGTTTTTTTGTTTTTTGGGGTTTTTTTTGGAGGGGATTGGTTTGGGGATTTTTTTAGATGTTTCTTCTCCCCCCACCCAGCAAACCATTGCATTTTAAGCCAAGGAGAAAGCTGCACCTCTCCAGATTTCATCCTCAAGTTCTGGTTTCACTTCTCTCCATCATCACTTTTCTGTTTTCATACTTCCTTGCATCTTTCCCACGGGGATCTCAAAGTTCAGCTCCCTGTATCCTCTTCTTCCTTTATAAATTATGGATTGCAGCAGTCCCAGGAGGGCCCTGACTGCACAGGAAATTTGGGGGAACTCCGAATAAAACCTGGCCCTGGGGACTTTCCTGTCTAACCAGAAAAAATTCCAGGCAAGATCCTTTCTGCTCTGTTGTTGCCTCTCTCCAGGTACAAAAGGGGATGAAACTTCCACTAATTAGCTGCTGAGGCAGTGCAATAGTTGGAAAAGTTTGAACTTTCACTTCTTCCTGAGCTTTAAATAACTCAGTTACCTGTGGTGTCTTTCTGGAGCAGAAATGATTGCAGAACTTGAGAGCTGTGGTTTATCAAAGCCAATAAAGTGAGTTTTCAGTGAAGGATTAAAGTCGGGATGTTGTTCTAAGCCTCCCCCAGATGTTATCCCTCAAGTCCAGGTGACAGGTTGGTGAAAAAAGAAATAATTTGAGGAGATTCTGGACATATGAGGGTTTAATTTGAATGGAAGGGTGGAAAGCCTGAGGCAAAGCCAAGACCATGAAACACCGGTGGACAGGGAATGTTGTCAGTGTGGAGGTTCTTGCAGAGCAGAGCTGTGTCCTGAGAGAAGTAAATCCTCCCCTTCAAATTCAGTCAAATGATGACTGATGTGCACTTGGGAGCACGGCTGAAGCAGGATTTTGGTTTTCCAAGGTTTAGGAGCCACGAGTTTGATGTTTTTCAGGATGAATGTTGCGTTTTCAGCATCCCTGTCAGCCCAGGACTTCCCCAGCTGAGCTCCTTTGGCTTTGGAGTTCTCCCTGACAGCCTGTGAGGGGTGCAGCATTTAAACCTTCCCCTGCAAATATGAACCAGGAAAAGATGGAACAGCTTGAGGATGGGTTTGTTGTTCCCTGCACCGCTTCTTACCCCACTCCCCTCGCCACAGGCCTTGATGAAAGGGTAGAAAACGCAGCTGGGCTCTGCCTGACACAGGATTCATTTATTTTCATCAAGGAGTCAAATCTTGATCTCCAAACCATCGATAATTCAGGGCCAAGGCAAAGCCCAGAGCGGGGGAGGAGAGCTGCCTCAGTCCCCAGGCTCTTCTCGTAGTTAAAAGTTCACCGCAGAAAATTTGATGCTTAATAAATTGGAGCCTTCTCTGCTTTAAATCATTTCTACAGCAATTGCAGAAGAAAATATAATTATTACAAACTGGTCATTTGTTACTGAGAAATCTCATTAAATTGACTTTGTGCTGGAAGGCTTGGTGGGGGTGGAAGGGGAGAAGAGGCAAAAACCCGACAGAGGGGTGGGAGAGGAGTCTCTTAATTACAGATTGATTCTTTGTGGTGATTGAATGTAGAACATAATCAGCTCATCCTATCTGCTGGGGCAGATGGGAGCTACAGGGACCTTTTTGTCTTCCCTGACCTGCCAGCACGGCTTGCTAATGGCCTGGGGATGCAGGGAATAGCCTGGAGGACGGGGAGAAAGCACATTTAGCTGAAGTCATGGATCAGGGCTGCTCTCCTCCCCTGGGAGTCAGCCTGGGCCAGGATTTAATGCAGTGTTGTCTCCTCGTCACATCTTCATTGTGTGCTGAACGAATCCCGCAGCCCCTGGGCACAGCAGCCCCTGCAGCTCCTCAGGGAGAGGTTTGGGAACCCAAGTCCAGGCTTGGACACAGCTCAGGTGCTGCTGGCAGCATCCAGGTTTGGAATCCCACAACCCCAGGGTGGTTTGGGGTGGAAGGGAGCTCAAAACTCATCCAGTCCCACCCCATCTATGGCCAGGGACACCTTCCACTATCCCAGGGTGCTCCAGGCTGGCCTGGGACACTTCCAGGGATCCAGGGGCAGCCGCAGCTCCTCTGGGCACCCTGTGCCAGGGCCTGCCCACCCTCAAAGAATTTCTTCCTAATTTCTAATCTAAGCAAATTCTCCTTCATTTTAGGGCCGTTCCCCCTTGTCGTGTCCTTCCATCCCTTGTCCCCAGTCCCTCTCCAGCTCTCTTGGAGCCCCTTCAGGCTCTGGAAAGGGTTCTGAGCTCTCCTTGGAGTTTTTCCTCCCCATCCTATCTCCATGAGAAAGCTGCTCCAGCCTTGTGATCAGCCTCGTGGCATCCTCTGGACTCATGCCAACAGATCCATGTCTTTATTGGACACAGGAGGGTCTCACAAGAGCAGACGAAATGGGGACAATCCCCCTCTTTTTGGTCACACTTCTTTTGATGCACCCCAGGATATGGATTTCCTGGGAAGCTGGGAAAGCAGGAGCTGCTGAAATCTCCCTCTCCAATCTCAGCCAGCTCCCAGCAATGTGTGTGTGTGTACCTGTGTGCATATGCAGATTAAATAAATTTACAGGGACGCTCTGAAACGAGCGAGGATTTCAGGTGGAGCCTCTCAAAAACCAAACAACAGAAATTAAAGCTCTGTTATCACTCCCAGGAAAGATATCCACGTCCACAAAGTGCCAGAATCACAGGGGGAAATGATTGCTGCTGAGGGGGATGTGATTTTTTAGGAAATGTTCTTTCCAAGGAGGAGAATATTGTGTGTTTTGACATCCAAATGGAGCAGTTGTTTTTGCAAAATGATTTTTCTGCAGTTTTAGGCCTTTTTAGTGGCTTCTCATCTCGGAGCCTTAAAGGAAGAAATTGCTGAAATCTGACAAATTGATAGACCATAATGATCTAATGGTGTGTGGTGTGATTGTGAGAAAGGAGGGGAAGAAGAGCAGGAGTCTGTGCTAGCATTTTATGGAAATTATTCCTGGACATTTAGATTGTCTTTTCGCAGCACTAAGAACAATACCAAGCACTTCCCCAGTGGATTTTCCTCCATAAAGACAGCAAAACTTGCTGCAATGCTGGGTGGAGGAGGTTATCCAAATATTGGAATATTTATTTCAAATAAATCCAAATATTATGGAAATAAGCTTTTTTTTTTCTTTTTTTTTTTTTTTTTTGGTCCAATTACCAATGCACGCTCAAGATCTTGGGCAGCAAAGCCTCGGTAAAAAATTAATAGAGGCTGAAGCACTCAGGCAACCCCAAGGGAGCTGTTATCTTCACTCTTGGGTTAACACCACATTTGGCTTAAGTAGGAGCAGCAGGATCAAAAAAAAACAATTTAAGAAAAAAAATTAAAAGCGATTGCAGTGACAAAAATAAGTAAAGGTTTGGCAGTTCTGAATTTTTTACAGATTCTTCTGCTGACTGCAAACCTTCCCTCAACTCACCCTGATTTTTGTAGTTGCTTCCTGCTGGTTTAGAACTGTTCCTTTTCTGGTTCTGGATACATTTCACAAGGAAACTGAAATTTCACCCAGCTTCAGCATTGAACTTTTGCTCCCTTTTTACATCTGAAGTCACTGGAATAGAGAAGCGATTTCGGCCAGCAAAAAAGCAGCCTGTGAAATTAGGGAGGAAAAAATTCCAAAACAATACAACCCAGCAAAAGCACAACTCTTGGATTGTGGCCAAAAGTGGAAATAATTGAGTATTTTGGGGAATTGCAGCAGCCCAGGGGCACGGGCAGGGTTGGTGGGGGCTCTTTGGAGGTGCCTCCTGTCGTTCTGGCTGCTCAGTGAAGGAGCAGGAGCAGGAAGGGCTGGATGGGGTTTGGCCCTCTTGGAAAGCGAAACATGCATTTCAGGCGTAGGAAAATATCCAAAATATCCCATTTTTGGTGCCTTTGTGAGGTTACCATGGAGTCATGGGATGGTTGGGGTTGGAAGGGACCTTAAAGCTCATCCAGCCCCACGGGCGGGGACAGCTCCCAGTACCCCAAGCCCTGTCCAGCCTGGCCTCAGACACTTCCAGGGTTTATCTTACCCTGGTAAAGGCTTTTTCTGGGAATGATGGCTTTTTGTTTCGTGGTGTTTTGGGATGGGGAGACCCTACAGAGCACACGGGTCACTCCTTGGCTTTGTGTCCTCCCAGCAGGGGGAGAGGGGGCACGTTGGATGCACCTCAAAGTGGTGGCACAGCCCAGATGTCGCTGTGTCCTTCCAGCAGCATCCCCCCCTCCAAATCCATTCCTGGAGGCAGGGGAGAGCTTTTTGGGAAAGCTGCTTCCCAAAGCATCTGGGGCTGCACCGAGCCAGGGCTTTCTGTGCCCTGCCAAATCCTGGGAATCTCCCCAGAATGAACAGCTCCCGGTGCTGGCCCAGCCTCATCCCGAGCCAGGGCTGCCAGGACCCTGCCTGGATCCACACAGGGCAGTCTGGGGAAGGAGAGAGGGCTCTGAATTCCTGCCAGGCAGCAGAATGTGGGCTGGGCAAGCAGCTCCTAAATATTAAAGTTCTTTCAGTGGTTAATCCAGGCGAGGAAATTCAGACAGTCGGGGGGAATTTTGGAGGCTCTTGATATCCATAAGGAAATGGGCAGATGACAGCCCTTGGTTTCACTGAATGACCAAATAAAAATCTTTAGCCTTCAATGACCAAACCAAGTAGTAAAAAAAAGACTTGAAAGACAAAGTCTGGAGGGCACCAGTCTTCCCAACTGGACCCAAAATATCGTCGGGCTGGCAGAATTCCTCCAGAACAATAGAGCAAAATACCAATAAATATCAAATTCTTCTCCCACCCCCCAAAAAATTGGTATTCATGTTGTGCTGGCGCAGCAGCAGTGCAGGGGATGTGTCGAGGCAGTGTCTGTGTGCTCTGGCTGCTGTCTGATGTTCAGGTTTCGTCTCAGCTGTGACAATCCTATCTGATCATTAATAATACAATAATGAAATAGCGACTGGAGAGACACTTGGATAATCATCTGAGCAAAGGCTCATTAGTGCCGCAGAACAATCGCTGCCGTGTAATAACAGATCCCAGGAAATTTCAATTAAAGCTGGAACTCTGTTGCAATTTCATTTTATTTCCAGCCAGCCAGCTCATGGTGTAATTGCAATCAGCCAAGGCAACACAAGCTCCTCTAACTCAAACCTTCCCATGGGAATGGAGGTGGGCTGCCTGGCTGGATCCTGGGGCTTTTATCCAGCATTTCATTTCAGTTCTGCCTTAACAGAGCAGACAGGAGTGGATGTTGTTCCTTGCAACATCAAATGCTCCCCTCGTGCTGCCGTGCTGAGCTGGAATTGGGATAGAATCACAATCCTAGTCTGGTTGGGGTTGGAAGGGACCTTAAGGAGCACGGCAGGGACGCCTTCCACTAGAGCAGACTGCTCCAAGCCCTGTCCAGCCTGGCCTTGGACATTTCCAGGGACGTGGAGTCCTCTCTGTTGGATTGAGGAAATCTTTCCCAATATCCTGCTGCTCTGTAGAAATGTCGTGGAAGAGCTGACAGGCACCTGCCATTTTACAGGGAGTCAGGAAGCAGAGGCAGCTGCAAGATTTTTTTTTGGGATAAAGCATGTTAAAGTCCAACATTTAACCCAAAATACTTTAGCATTTTGTGCTTGGGGAGGGAATGAGGTTTGCACTTTTCCCTTTGATCCTCCCCACCGTGCTGGACACAGATCCTGTGCTGCTCCATCAGAGCTGCCCTTCCCTTTGTCCTGGTGCTGTTCTGCAGGGTGGGTGTCCCCTGCCCTCCCTGCAGGCGTCCCTTTGTCCTTGGGCAGGACAGCCGAGTGTCCTCACGGATTTAACCAAAGGTCCCCAGCCCTTTTGTCCACCCAGACCCGAGCCCTCCCGCTCGGATATTGGCTGGCAGAGCTCCAGGATGAGTAATTGCATCTCTCCACCTAATTAAAATCCCTCCGTGCTCTCCTTCTCTCCCCGGGCTGGCCCCTCTCCTCTCGCCCTTGGCTGCTGGTCCAGGCGCTGCCGCGCTCCACGGTGGGAGATGCGGGGAGAGGGGGAGCGAGCTGTGGGTCTAACAACTGCCTGGAGAGCGGAGTCGGGGCTCAGGAGCACCCTCATCGCCCGTGGGCAGCAGCTGGAGAGGAGTTTGGGAGGGTGGATGCTAAAACTGGGATGATTCCTGGGGAAGCACAGGGTTCTCTCCTGCTGGGACATCCCACAGCATTCCCCAGCGAGGTTTCCCTTCAGGAGTGGCTTCCCTGCAGTCCTGCCACCCCTCCACCCTGTCCCTCTGCCCACGCCCAGGTCCCTGTGGTATTTCTGCCCGCACAGAGCACGCTGTGACCTGGCTGTCACGGAGTCACTCAGTGCCCTGGGACAAAAGGAGCAGGAGGGCAGCCCTGGGAGGGCCATTTCCAACGCAGGGATGAGCCTGGAGTCACCACTGACTTCATAACTGAGGGACATTCACAGCAAATTTGAGGAGGAGGGGAAATCTAACTCATAAATACGCAGTTTTATTTGCAGAGCTGATGGTTTTATGGGAACCAAGCCTTGTCTCCTTGGCAGTCACCTGTGGAGGCAGCTCCTGGGGATGTTTGGGATGGAGAGTGATTTAATTTTAATACTTTATCTAAAGCTTTTTAAAAGTTTTATTGCATCAGCTTGCATTTCCCTGTAAGCACCAAGGTCCTGGTGGTGCAGAACAGCAGGGCAGGGTGTGTGCAGCAGGCACCAAGGTGCACTTTGATCTCCTACACTTTGGCTTTTAGCTGGGGATGCAGAAAATGAAGTCTCTTGGCATCGTTGCTCCCTGCTCTCCACAACCCACGGAATAATGGTTTACAAATTGAGTTCCAGGGTATTTGCTGGCATTTCGGGATGACAAAATGGCTCAGAGGGCTCACAGCCTGACCCAATCCAGGAATTCTCTTGTTGTTGTGAGCTGGAGGGGTCAGCAAAGGCACCCTCAGGGTTCCTCTGCTCATCCGTGTTAGGAACGGAGCTGAATCCCAGGGGTCCCTCCAGCCTGGTGTTTGTAGGGACTTGAGGACTGTTCTGGGGGAATGTTTCCATAAAGGTGAGCAGCAGCACATTCCCTAAATTCCTGGTTTTGTCCTCCTTTCCCTTGCCAAAGTCCCTTGGGGAGGATTCCTTCCCAACCACAACCATCTCTATCACTGCACCCTCACAGCCCGGAGGCAAATTCCATCCCATTCCTGACTGATTCACTCCTGAGCTGCTGGACTCTTCCCAGCTGTTCCCACCCACACCTCTCCCAGCCTGGAGCACCTCAATCCTCCCAAAATGTTGCTCTCAGCTGGGTGCAGGCTTTCCAGAGAGTGCAGAACCCACCGGTGCAGCTCTGCCAAGGTTTGCAGAGGCAGCAAGAGGAGATGGGAATGTGTGATAACAGGAGCAAACACACCTCAGGGAAGGCAGGGATGTGCCGGAGGGATGAAAGAGCATTCCAGAACAAGGAAAGGTGCTTTTGGCATGGGATACCGGGTGGGTGCCAGGGATGAGCAGAGCAGGGCTCTGCCCCAGCTCACCCTGGCACAGTGGGTGACTCAGGGCTGCTTTTCCCACTTTTTCTGCCATTTTTCCCCCACGGCAGGTGAAGGGCTGCACGTTCAGCCTGGCTGCTGAATCCTATCTCCCCCTGACAGGTTTCTCCTCTCGTGTTTTGGCAGTGCTTGTAGTGCCTGTCATGTCAATAAAGCCTTTCCCCTAATTTGAATTTATCTGAGCATTTGTGCAGGTTTATCCATGTGTGAGAGCAGCTGCGTGTGAGATGGATTTATTTCAAGAGGGATGTGCCGGTGTTTGCCAATAGCCAGGAGTTACAAACACCTTGGAACAGCCGTGCCCTCATCCTCATCTTGTTCTGGTGCTCCTCAGACAGCCCCCAGAACACTGCTGGCACAGAATGTTCCTTGTCCTGCTTTTTTCTGACGTGACAGGAGCTGTTTAGCACCTCTGAAAGAATCAAACCTTCAACAAATGGCCCTAAAATCACAATTCCCTTGCAGTGGCATTCTCCTGGCACATCCCAAACCTCCCTGAAAATGTCTGACCCCAAAGCAGTGGTGGATAAAGCAGCTCTGAGATCAGGGGAGGCTGAACCTGTGATTATTGGTGGGCACTGGAGCAGCCCTTTGGATCTGGAATTGCCAAATTCCCTGCTGGATCCACGCTGCAGCCACGCTTTCCCTGGGGCAGGATTCAGGATCTAGGGTTTAGCTTGACCCTGGCACAGGGTTTAGGTTGGGATTTTGTTCTTGCCCAGGTGTTTGCTCCCTGCAGCCTCCTGGATGCTGAAGGCTTTGTCTTCTGCGAGCTGGGGTTGGCTTTGTCCCCGTCTCTGTTAGGCTTTTGTCTTCTTTCCTGATATTTGTTTCATCTTCAGTTGTTTCTTTAATTAGCTGCAGCTTTTTCCTCTCTCTCTTTGATCTTGCTCTGGTCTGCTGAGACCATCAATAAGCTTAATGGAGAAAAGGTGCTTTTTTTTTAGCTTTGAGATTTTTTTCTTCTTTTTTTTTTTTTCTTTGAGTCTTTTTATTGGGGGGGGGGAGGGGACGATGGAGAAAGAACTAAAGAAAAGGAAAATTATCATCATTTTACCTGTCTTACCTGCCACTTCCTTATTGAAATCTCGAGAGTGAGGATGAGGTGGTGTTCCTGGATCTATTCTTTCACCTCCCTGCACTTGTGAGTGCAGGTGACAGATCCTTGGGCTTGGCCTCGCTGCAGGCAAACCCCAAATGGGGCCTTGCTTTGCTCAGCAGTCAGGTTTGCTCTCTAGTCCAAGGCTTTGCTGGGGTTTGGATTGGATTTTAGGAGGAAATTCTTTGCTCAGAGGGCGGTGAGGCCCTGGGAAGCCGTGGCTGCCCCATCCCTGGAAGTGCCCAGGTGTTGGAGCATCCTGGGATAGGGGAAGGTGTCTGTCCCCGTGGTAGGGGTGGAATTAAATGGCTTTTAAGGTCATTTCCACCCCAAACCATCCCAACATTCTCTATCAGCTCCCAAGCACACATTCCATGTGGGAATAGGTCACCCCCAGACTTGCTTCTGGAGTGCCAGGATGGACCCCGGGGCTGGCTCTGTCCCAGCCACTGTCCCCGAGCTGAGTGGCTGCTAACGAAGCCCCAGCCCCTGCAGGGACAGCAGGATGGAGAAATGGGATTGTGGCTCCCGAGGGAGCAGCAGGACCGGAGGAGGGGGAGGGATACTGGAGGTCAGGGTGCTCAGGGCCTCACCTGCCCTATCAGAATCAACAGGGGCTTGTCAGGGCCAGGGGATCTGAGATCCAGAACTCATCCCAGCGACTTTGCAAAGTGGCCAAGCCTGGGCATTTTCCTTAACTCTAATTAAGAAATGTTCTTATTTATTATTAAGAATTTCTCTCATTTTCTTAGTTCTAATTATGTATTTCAAAATTCTTTTTCGGACGGCCCCTGATTTATTTCCATTAAGGAGCTGGGATAACTTGGGAATCCTCTCCCCTTGGGAAGCATCCCAGCTGCCTGAATGGCACAGAGAAGAGAGGGAGAGGGATTTGTCTGGGGGCTGCTGTGGGGAGCAGAGTGAGGGGAATGAAGGAGACGAAGTGGCTTCTCCAGCACAGGCACCATGCTTGTTAACTCCAGATCATCTTGCTCTAATTATTACAATTAGGGGCTTGATGAGAATCTGTTGACATAATGTTCCCCAAGGGAGGAGCTTTGCCCAAGCCATGAAGCTCCAAAATCTGTTACAAACACAATTTTCTCCATCCAGGGCAGAAGGAATGGCTGACCATGGATAGCCTGGAAGCCTGGGCATTCCTGGCTGTAAAAATGCAGCCTCTCACCAGCCTGGAAGCCAAATGTGCGTCGAAATATTGATGATGAGGAGGGTGAAGGAGAATTTTGCATCCTCACCCGCTGAAATCGTCGCAGTTTCTGCGATTTTGGAGTTTTACTACAGCTCCAGTGAATGCTGCAACTCCCAGCTCCTGATGTAATTCAATCAAAAAGGAACCGACAGGGAGGTGGGGAAAAAAAAGACACAAATCCTTAAATTCCATATAAAAATAGATAAAAGCAACTGGCTTAAAGGATTTGGTTGAGCCTTATTTAAGAACTTTTTTTTTTTTTTTTAAAGGAGAAGAAAATGAATTTAGCACACACAAACTCTTTTACCTCGCTCATCAAAGGGTCACAAATTTTTGCTCAGATCCAGATCAGAGTAAGATTATGAAGGTCACAGAGGGGAAATAATCTGGATAGGAGAGGTGGGAAGGAAGGGCAGCTGCACCATGTCCCCAGCACCTTCTAATTATGCTTCCCTCTGCTTTTCAGCTCTCAAACAGAAGGCAACATTTGAAATAATACATCCATTAGGACACCTTCAGTGCCTGTCAGATTTGCTCTAAGAGGATTCTGCTTATTACACACTGGTAAGGTTTTTATATTCATAAAATTCCATCAGAGTGAGCCAAAGAAAAAGTGGGAGGAAGAGGAAAACCTGCCTCTGGAATGGGGCTGGGCTGGCAATTAAAATCCTGCCCTGTGCTGGCAAAAGACACAGGCGTGGACAGGTTGGCCTGTGCCTCTTTGAAGTGATGTTTCTACCGAGTTTGGGCATATCCAGGGGGTGCCAGGCAACAATCTTGAACAAATCTGAAACTCTAGGGAAGGAACGTGGAAATATCAGGGATCTTTGGGGTGCTGGGGCCTCACTGAGGGGTTTGGAGCCATCCAAGGCAGCAGTGCCAGTTTGGTCAGGAGAGAAAGGGGCATGTGATAAAGCAAGGGGGGACACTCCTGGAATGATCTGGGATTTGCTTCCTGGCTTTATTATTATTATTATTATTATTATTATTATTATTATTATTATTATTATTTAAGCTCTGCTCTCCCTTTGCCAAGCTCTGGGTGTGGAGAGGAGCTGTGGGCAGGGAGTGCTCCTGCTCCTTGCTGTGATAATTCTCCTTCCTGCCCCTCAGCCTCATCCAGTGCCACCTCCTCATCCTTCCCTCACCCATCCTTCCTTCATCCCCACAGCTCTGGGGATTGTTCTGGCTCTTGTTTGGAGTTTCAGGTGCTTTATCTCAAATTGGGTGTTGCCCAGCTGCCCCCCTGTGCTGTGACCAGGGACAGGCTCCAGGGAGAAGGGAGCTGAGTCAGGGGAGGATTAGGTTGGATATTGGGAACAGTTTCTTTCCCCAGGGAATGGTCCCAGCCCCGAGGCTGCCAGAGCTCGGGGAGGGTTTGGACACCACTCCCAGGCACAGGGTGGGATTTTGGGGTGCCTGTGCAGGGCAAGGAGCTGGATTGATGATCCCTGGGGGTCCCTCCCATCTCAGGATATTCTGATTCCCTGCAGTTGTCCCTCCCACAGATGTCCCCACCCCGAGATCCTTCAGAGGAAGATTCTGTGTCTTGTGCAAATCAAAAACCCTGAGCGTGCCCTGCGAAGACGAGAGGCTCTGAGGATGAGCAGCATTGGAAAAAAGGGGCTGAATTTCTGCCGGGGATGAAGGAAATGCCTTTTCTGTGTGATTAACTCTGCTTTCCCTGCCTCAGAGCTGCACCTCTGTCTCTTTGGACAGACACAGGAACCACCTCTCCCTTCACCTTGCTTTGGTTGTTTCAGTCTGAATCTGTCAACAGAGGAGTGCTAGCAGCCTACACGGGCAGCAGTTTTATTTAACACGATGCCTTTTCCTCCTCACCACCGTTTTTCATTTAATCTTTCAAAGCCATAATTATCTAATATTAATGTTCTCATCATCACAACGCTCACAGGAAGACAGTGGGGCTTTTGTCCACAGAGACAAATATCTCTGAAATGAATATAACGCTTGTACAGGATTGATTTCAACCTCAGAGTTGCCCTCAGCCAGAGGGACCAATCTGTTTAAAAATATCTGCTGCTAATTACCCAAAGAGCCATCATTCAGCTGGAGGATTGAGTGAAATTGTCCTTCACATGTCACATCCACCTACAAATCCTCCCAGCCTTCATTGTTTTTGCGTGGCTCCAAAAAACACAACACGTCGTGGTTTAACCCCAGGCAGAAACTCAGCTCGGCCCCCAGGGTGGGATGGGGGAGAGAAGTGGAGGAGGAGAGGTGAGGAAACTCGTGGGATGAGATAAAGATGGTTTAATAGGTAAAGCCAAAGCAGGAGAGCAAAGGAAAGCAAGGAATTAATTCTGCACATTCCATCATCAGGTGTTCAGTCATCCCCAGGATGGGCCCTGAATATCCCCTCTGTCTTCCTGTCTTCTTCTCCTCCTTCTTCTCCTCCTTCTTCTTCCTCCAGCTCCGTGTGCTGAGAGAAAATCAACTCCATTCCAGTCAAAATCAGCACAAAAAATTGAGATTATTTTATATCTGTTCCAGGAGGGAAGGGAGAAACTGGGAACTGAGAGATGCACAAGTGGGATCTATTATTGCGATGAGGAGTCTGCCCTGTCCCTGGAAGTGTTCATGGCTAGGTGTGGAGAATCCTGGTTGAGGTGTCCCCTGAGCATGGCAGGGGGTTTGGAACGAGATGAACTTTCAGATCCCTTCCAACCCAACCCATTCTGGGGTTTGGGAAAGCGGGAAATGGTCTCATCTCCACCTTCCTTCAGAGCTTTGAGAGAGCCACATTTGGAGGTAATAACAGTGATTAAAGTTACAAGGCCTCGACCTGTGGAGCTTTGGGGGTGCAGGATGAAGCCGCCTTCCCGGTGCAGATGGGTCATGACCACAGAGCTTTAGTCTTGGTCTTGGTTTTAACTGTCCTGTGCCCCAAGAGAGTGGGGGAAGCTGGCTGTGACATCCTGAGCTGACCCAGGGAAACAGCTGGGACAGGGAAGGGGAAAGAAAAGGCTGAGTTCCTGCTGAATGCAGCCCGGGGTGGATGTTTGGTATCTCCCCCGATGGCTCCATCTGGCCCAGCCCACGCAGCCTGGCTGGGAGCTGTGACAGCCCTGGGGAATGTGAGGCACGACAGAGGCAGGGCTGGGAGCCAGGGCCCCCTCCCCGAGCTGCTGCCCTGCAGGGGAGCAGCTCCAGGGCACCTCAGTGCTGGAGCACAGACCTGCCTGCACGCTCATCTCACAAATCCCCTCTTCCTTGGGCTTGATTCAGCAGCAGCCAAACACTTCCCATAAAACCTCCCCAGACATCCATAAAAATCCAGAGGAACAAACCTCTTTCTTTTAGTTTTCACCTCATCCTTTTCTTGTCTTGATGAAAAAGGGTTTTACTGGAGGAAAGCATCTTTGATGAAAAAAATATCGACTTGTGTGCTCTTTCTTGCACATCATCCCTCTTCTCTCTCACCCTCAAGGTCGTGCATCCACCAGAGCCAGTGTGGGATTCAAGCCAAGGGGATGGAATTCAGGAGTTTTACCTGGACAGGTGTGGCTGTGGCTGCTCAGGTGCTCTATTTTAGGGCTGGGTTTTGCATCCCCAGCTCTCCCCTGAACTTCTGCAGCTCTGCTTTGACTCATTTTCCACCTGTGATTTTTTTGGAAAGCTCCACACTTGGAATCTGTCTCCTCCTGAGAGCCTTTGCTGTGTCCCTCTCCACGTGCTGATCATGTGATGCAGCCAAATCTCCATTTTCCTGCCATCCCCCAGCACAGCAGGGTCAACAATTAAAGTCCTTTCTTCTTCTCCCTGACATAGCCCAGTTCTGGAGGTAATTGGAAGCTCCCACAGGCCACAGGGAAGTCTGGAATGGCTGCTGGTCCCATTAATTTCCGTCACGTGTCATCAAGACAGGTGCAGAACGAGCCCAATTAAGCTCAAAGCTTCAAAAAATGAAGGAGCTGGGTTGGGTTTTTTTAGGAATTTGCTCCCAGCAGCATCTGTCTGATAGGTTTAGAGGGAAGAGAGGTGGGAAATGCCGGATAAGTGGAAATTTCTTGCTAAGGACAGGAGGGAAAGAAGTTGAGAGCAGGAATGTCCAAGCCCCTGATGCCTGAAAGATCCACCTGGGTGACACCATGGCTGCCTTTGGGTTTGCAGCCAATTTTACTGCAGAAAAAGGGGGGGGGAAGCAGCAAAAAAATGCATCCCTGCTGTTGGAGGGAAGGGAAGAGATCCCTGACTATCCCAAAATTGCATCAAGAGGTCTGATTTTTGTGGCACTGCGTGAGAGGGCTTGGAAAATAAAAGAGCAGCACTGAGAGGAAGATCTAGGAGCGTGCAGATTTTGTGCTTGGAATTCTGGCAGATGAAGGTTTGCCTTGCTCTGGGGATCTGTATCTCCAAACCTGGGCTGTAAATGCTCCAGCCTGGTATTCAGGGACTTATTTTTACCTCAGTATATAATCCTAAATGGAACACGATCACGGAAAATTACGCTTTTTTGGCCTGAAATGCTCTTTTTAAGGGGATATTTTTGCCTCCCCCTTATTCTTCCCCACCTCCTTCATCCCCAGTAGCAGAACTGCCTCTCCCCAGCGTGACTCAGCCGCCGAATGAACCAAAGATTCCCAAAAAAAACCCCGCAGTGCTCCGCGCTGCTGCTGTTTGATCAATCAGAGGGGAGTGATGGCGGGGAAAAAGCGGATTTGCTGCAGCACTGCGAGCTGGGGGGTGCTGGAGCTGCTCTCCCACATCCCAGCTCCGTTTGGAGCAGCTGCTCCTAGCCCTGGGAGTTCAGGAGGAGCCCTGGAAGAGCAGCAGCAGCTCTGAACAGCCCGGGCACCACGGGAGAGAGCCGTGGGATGCTTTCAGAGGAGCCCTTAATTAATGAGCCCGTGCAGAGAAGCAGCAGCTCCAAGTGGCCTCCCCAGCACTTTGTCTGAGTCAAATCCTGGGAAACCCTGTGGAAATCCAGCTGCTGGGTGGGAATTCCTGGCTTTTGTCGGGGAGTTTGTCAAGGCATCGTTGCCACAAAGTCATTCTTTAGCACAGAGATCCTGGCTGTGCCTGTGCTGGCAGCAAGGCAGGGCCTTATCCCAGTCCTGAGAGCTGCCAGGATGGGACTGGAATCCAGGAGAATCCCTAAAGCTGCAGCCAGCCTTCCCCCATGGAGGGAGGAAATCTTCCCTCACCCATCCTCAGTTCCCCACCGTCCGAACTGGAGTTTTTTAGATGCTGGGGAGGAATTCCCTGTGAGGGTGGGGAGGCCCCAGAATGGATTTCCCAAAGGATGCCCCATCCCTGGAAGTGTCCAAGGCCAGGCTGGACGGGGTTTGGAGTAACCTGGCATAGAGGAAGGTGACCCTTCAACAAGGAACAAGGAAATCTCTAAGGTCCTTTCCAAGCCAGGCCATTCCATGACACCAGGAGGGGGATAAATGGATGTTTGTGTTTTCCAGAAGAGCTGCTTTGATGGGTTTTTTTTGGAGATGACATTAGCACAACCAGTCAGCTGTAACCTCTGGGCAGATCAAAACCCTGCTCGAGCAGCTGGCTGGGAAAAAAACAACCACTGAGGTGTTGCTAAATGCTTTTATTTCCTGCCACTCTGTTGTTTGGAGCTCCTTGTCAATGAGGAAAGGGAAGAAAGTTTAATTTGCTCTAAACCCATGTTCAATATCTGCCTCCCGGTGTATCTCAACAGCACAGACCTTCCTCTGTTGTTCTCCCTCCCTTGAATAATTTTGTGAATTAAATTGGGAATTGGGTGATTCACAGCGTTTAGAGCCTATTTTGGGAGGAAATGAGCAGGGCTGGCGGGGCTGTGTGGGCTGAATTCACACCTTTGTGTGAATTTCCTCCTGTCCCTTTGCTGTGCCTTGGGGCCGCTGCTGCCACTCATCCCAACCGTCCCAATCCCTCTCCAGGATCCCCTCACAGACATTCAGGCACTCAGCTCCTTCCCAGCACACCATTTGCTCCATAAAAGCTGAAGTTTTGCCTTACCTCTGTAAAATCCAGCTCCATTTTTGTGTTCCCTCGTTCTCCCAGTCCCACTGTGCTGCAGAACTGAGATTTTCTACTCCCTTTCCTAAAAATGATCCTGTTCCCTTGTCTCTGCACGGCTGAAGGTGCTGTCACAAAGAGAGGGACATCCAGGACACATCTCTGCACACATTTTGGTTTGGATGTTCAGGGCAGCAGAGCTTTTCCTTTTGGAGTTTATGGCCTGGCAAACCCCCTTGGGAATATTTCCTGGCGCTGTGACACCTCCCAGGCAGGCAACACGAGGCCACATGAACTTCGGAGGTGGCATCAGAGACAGGAAATGTCACCAGGCAGGGACTTGTCCCTTCTCCCTCCCTCAGAGGATAAATTCAGACACCTGGGAGGGACCGGCCCCAGTCTCTGCTGGGGGAATCTGTTCCGAGCTGGCTCTGCCCCAGCTCTGCCCTTTTCAACTCCCATTTTGCTCAGCATTTTTGTCACTTTTCAAGGGGTTTTTCTCAGGGACTTGTGTCAAAACCTCCCTCTCTGTACCTTTGAAGGGGCTGTGCAACCTCAGGGCAGGAGGAGGGGAAGGAGAAGCTCAGAAATAAGGGGGAGGGAAAGGGAAAAATGGGAGAGTGGGATTCTCAAGCTGCAATTATTTAATACTAAAGACTGAGCCAAGTCAGTCTCTTCCCATTCTACTGAAGCATTTGGCCACGCTGGCTATTTAGGTCAGGAAAAATATCATGTTTTTTAGTGTAAATATCACATTTTATAGGTTAAAGGCTGTGGAAAGGAGGAACAGCCCAGCACAAGCAAGACAAACACACAAAGCATCCCTTGAATTTTGTCTCGGTGTTTTAAAGTGGAGGAAGGGAGATGTGTCCCAAAATATTTGGATTTTCAAAGCAAAATCCTCTTGGAGAACCTCTCCCAGGATGGATTCCCCCCTGCAACCAGCTCTGGTGAGGTGCTGCTCATCCTGCAGATGACTTTTTGCAGGTCCCAGCCCATGTCAGCTCCTTTCAGCTAAAAAAGGACCCAACAGATGGGTTCATGCATACATTTACCTCAGACACGAGGAGGTTTTTAAAAGCAGAGATTTAACAGGAGCAGATAAAAAAAAAAACCAACAAAACCCTCGACTGTTTCTAGGTGGATCTTGGTCAGCTTTCAGAAGGGAACAGGTTTGCTTCAGTGTTGGTGTTTGTAACTTCTCACGTGATAAATTGCAATTTAAATCATCTCCCAAAGCCGCAGCAGGGAAATTATTCCAAAACTGCCAAAGCAGAACACCTCATCATTGTCAATATTCTTTTATCCCCCTCTGGTCAAAATTAGCACAATTTCACAACATAATTTGCTTGGGGATGAATGACATTTTCAAATGGAAAACAGGCCCCATTCAGCTGCTCATTCATTTGATTGGAAATGAATTTTTTAGTGGCAGTTTCACACACTTTGCTTTCTGTGAATACTCTGTGATTGCAACTTTCTCAGACGTGTGTGTTGGCAACAACAGATTCCAAAAAAGAGTTTCTCCTGATAAATCTTGGCCTAAAGCTTGTCACTTTTGGGTGTCTGGGAAGAGTATTTGGAGCAGCTTTGATTCTTGTCTGTGGCATGTTTTAAATCCCTGACTGGATGAGCATAAATCACTTCCTGTATAAATTTTTGTGATTATCAAGCTCAGATTTGGTTTTCTGCTTAAAACGGTGGCAAAGACACTTTCTTTAAAGCAATCAATTTACTGTGATTGTTTAAAAAAAAAACAAAAAACAAGCCAACACGAAGAGCCTCTGGACACTTCTTATCTCAAGAGCTTTTTTCCATTTTCTTTCATTGCCTACATTTGTTTGTTACTTATCCCAGTCGTGTTTAATTCTGGTTGAGATCACAGGGGTTTTTCAGCAGCATTTATCTCCCCATGTGAACACACAATTCCCAGCATTAAAGGAGCCTGTTCTGCTAATAAATAGCACTGGAGAAATTAGATTTAATTGGGATATTGGGAAGAAATATTTCAGTATAAAGGTGCGGTGGGACTGGCACAGGGTGCCCAGAGCAGCTGTGGCTTCTCCATCCCTGGAAGTGCTCAAGGCCAGGTTGGAGCAACCTGGGATAGTGGAAGGGTTGGATCTGGATGAACTTTAAGGTTTCTTCCACCTCAAACCATTCTGGGACTTTATGAAATAACATTGCCCGTTTTTGTGGTGGATGTGTTGGGGAAGGCTCACCTGCAACCCCAAACTGAGGCTGGGTCTGGCTGCTGCTGAACTTGAAGAAGGTAAAAATGCTTTAAATGGTCTTTAATTTATTGCTATTACTCTTTTTTTGTTGTTGTTGTTGTTTTTTTCTGGCAGAGGTTCTCTTAGCTGTGAGGCTGGATCTTTTCGTTCTAGGGCAGGGTTGAGGACATTCCTCCCTCTGTTACTGTCACCACATTGCCACTGATGGGTGCCACAGCCCAGGACTGCAGTTTGAGGGTGCCAGTGCCACTGTGGCCAGGCAAGAAATTATTCCAGGTCATTCCCTTCCATCAAAAAGCTGCTGTGGGCAGGGAAAAGTTCCTCTGGAATGAAAGTCTTTGGGGCAGTTCTCCTGAGCTTCTCTCTCCAAGGCGTGCATCTGTATCCCCTTCAAATCCTTTATCACGAAGAGCTGGAGATGTTCTGCCTCTGGGAATGTTCCTTTTTTCGGGACAATTCCCTCTATCTGTGCTAGACTGCCACTGCCTAATTGCTCTGCGTGTGAAAAGAGTATTTCCTTTAATCAGCTCCAAAGGAATCCTCTTTTAACGTAATTGCATCCCTTTATTATGGAAAGTAAACCCAGGAGCCTCCAGCTGACCTTCCCTGTGCCACTGATCACCTCACAGGTCACCTTTTCTTCCTCTCCTCCCTGAACTAATCTACTCTTAATATTTTCAGTCTCTCCTAACACGGGAGCCTTTGCAATGTCCACATGGTCCCCGTCCTCGGGGCTGCAGCAAAGCCCTGTCCTGAGCAGGGTTTTAGCTTGGAGAACTGAAAGGAACATTGCAGGGGTGATGGGAT
This sequence comes from Tichodroma muraria, assembly GCA_013390105.1. Taxonomy (NCBI): domain Eukaryota; kingdom Metazoa; phylum Chordata; class Aves; order Passeriformes; family Sittidae; genus Tichodroma; species Tichodroma muraria. The sequence continues at coordinate 217,665 of WAAG01086689.1, read as the reverse complement.
GAGTGATTCCAGCCTCCTGGCTGGCTCTGGTGGCGTGGCTGTGAGTCCAGTGAATTTTGTTAATGAGCATCTCCTGGATTGGGAGCCGGCAAGTGTTGGGTTCCCCGGCTCAAATGGAGGTTTGGGAGGTCACTGTCAGCCTCACAGGGGCTCAGACATGGGGAATAAATCCTTAGAAACAGCTCTGCTCCGGGGTTTTCCATGGATAACACCAGCTCAGTGTGTTCCCACGGCACAGCCCAAGGGTTAATCCTTGCCTACCCTAAACCATCTCTACCTTTGGTGGATGCCTTGCTCTTATTTCCAAGAATTAAATCCAATTTTCCCTTCTCTAGCCTTTTCTCTTCCTTGTCCTCATCCATAAGTCCTTAATTATAAGGGATTTATGGAACTAATTTGAATGGTTTTGGAGGGTTTTTTGGCAGGGGTGTTCTTGTCACTCTAATTCCAAGCAGAATTCCAAGTGGTCCCTGTTCTCTTCTTATATTGGGTTTTATTTTAGAGATCCTTTTAATTTAGACTAAAACATCCTGTCCTGGATTCACATCCATCACACAGGCTGGAAGGACCCCCTGCAGGAATTCATCCCAAATTTCACCATTCCCATTGAAGTCAGTGAGGTTATTCCAAATTTTTGATGGGATAATTGGTGTTCAAGCCTGGGGATCTTCCCAGAGAAACAACCACAGAGGATCCAGCCACTGGTCTACCAGAATTTAATCCCAAAATAAATAGCTCCAGACAATGGAGGGAGGTCACCAGTGGATAACTGGAATTGTCTCCTCCCAGGGAAAACATCTCCTAAGAAAAAAATTTCTTCTCCCTAACATTAGGATTGATATCCTCCAAAAAATAGGAATAAAAGCAGATTACTGAGCTCTCCCCTTTATATTTAAGTCATTTTTCCCTTGAGGTTTAGTGCTAATTGCCCAGCATTTAATTGTCTTGTATTTTTATTTGCAATTCATTTTTCCCAAGGATCGATGCAGTAATTCAGATAAAAGATTGGGAATCAGCTGCCGAGCCGCAGAGAATTTATCATTATGTATTGATTCCCACGGCATCAGCAAATGAAACTCTTGTCCGCATCACGAAAAAAATAAAGCAAAGTGGGATAAATGAAAGGAGCGGGAATTGCAGGGTGGATTTGAGGAACAGTTGCTCCGTTTTTGTGTGGCCTTTGTGACCCAAACAGGGCAGAGAGCAATCAGCTCTTGGCGTGCCCTCAGAAGGCCTCGGAGAGCAGCGAAGCAGAGCTTGGAGCATCACTCGTGGCTCCTAACTGTAAATACGGGGTGGGAAAACCCTGGATTTGATCCGGGGGGGGGTTATTGGATCCCAGGGGCCACCAGCAGCCGCTGTGGTCACTAATTACACACCAGCTGATTGCAGCTCGCTGTGCTCCCAGCTGGGCTCTTTACCTGGAGGAGGGGGGAGAAAAGGGAAATATTTTGCTGCTGAGGCTCCTGTGCCTGTTGCATCGGCGATTCCACAGCCCTGGAATGTGCCTGAGTTCACAGCCTCCCCAGCCCTGTCCTTGCCCACGCCAACCAATCCGTGCTGAGCCAAAAACCTGGAATGGAAGCTGGCACAGGTGCCTGAGGTCTGCTCCAGTTCTCCAGGAATTCCTCTGGGATCACAGCCGTGTCCTGCACGGAGCCAAAAGGGATTAACGGCAGAATTTTGGCTGTAATAATGTCACTCGTCCCCTTCCCAGTGGCCACTGGTGTGTGAGCAAGCCCAGGCTGCCAGGCTTTTGTAGAACATATATTTTATAGAAAATATATAATATATATATTTATATTTTATAGAAAAAATATTTATTATATATATATAATATATATTTTATAGAAAATATATCTATTATAGAATAGATATATATTGTATAATAGATATTTTATAGAATCTATGTTTAGATTTAT